>CABFWB010001738.1:0-51047 GCA_902151455.1 Timema bartmani | reverse complement strand
AATGGTAGGGTGATTGTGAGATGAAATGGAGGACCTACAGTTTAATGTGGAATCCGAACCACGGTGGAGGCCTGGCATTCCTCACATTCACAAGTTGTGATTAATACACATCTTGTCAGAGGTGAAGGAAGGGTTTGGCAATCAGATAAATCTGTGCCGGGACCGAGGATTGAACCCCGGACCCCCAGCACAGAAGTCTGACACCTTACCCCTAGACCAAAATATAAATTGCTCTATGTTGATGAAATTCATAAATATAATACAAGTGTATTACTTGTCAAATATACAATAATTTAAAATACATATTATATTATTTGATTTGTATACAAATTTACTTTAACTAATTTTAGTTGTGTTAGTAAATATTGGTTGTGACATAAATTATGTTTTCAAATCTTTGGCACAATACTCTCTGCATATTGTGTGGGAACAGCAAAGCTTGGGTTGTAAACATTTTAGTTGATTGGTCAATGTTTGGAGTAAGAGGAGAGGGTAGGAATACTGTAACAATATTGATTCTAGGTACGTTAATTAGGGCTTTACAAACTTGGTTTTGAATATTTGAGCAGCAGGTCTTGGGACTTGTAAGCTGGTGGGTAAGAGCGCTTAGAAGAAGAATTGCTTAAGTACTGTTGGTAAATCAACAAATATATTCTGTTCCGATTCCCCTCCACCCCCATTTGATCATGGGTGGGTATGTTACACAGGGCTCTCATACCTAGATATTACGTCCTTACTATACTTTTAACTATGTTTGTGTCAGCACATAAATATTTACAACAGTTTATACGCAGACTATATATTTGTTTATTATAATAATAATAATAATAATAATAATAATAATAATAATAATAATAATAATAATAACTTCATTCCTGAGCTACATCAAACTGTAGCTCAATTTGCGGAAAGATTAGTCAGTACTAATGTAATGATCATATATCCTTTTACGTGGAGGCTATTTCCATGTCCTGAAGAGATGAGGGGATGATGATAGTAAAAATGACGGGGTGGATTCAATGAAGATCTTAACCTGAATCAAGCTTAATTAACCAAATCCTGGGACCATGAGATTAGTTATTCCCCTTTCGAAAACCCTTTCCTGGTACCAGCCGAGAATCGAAACCAGCATTTCTAGATTAGCAGCCAAAGCCTGTGACCAACATACCACGAGGCCAGCCATGTGTTTGTTTGAAGACGTATCTTGTTGATTTGTTTTGAAGCTTACATTCAATACCACAAATAAAAATATAATTTTGGGTGGAATACTATAGTAAAACTATAATACTTAACGTTTTTATAACTAAAATATAATGTGCTCCTATTTCTATAATATTTTCGCTGAATGCCATGTTCACATATTTATCCGTATAATGTATCTCAAAATTGCCGTGAGTATGGTTTAATTCTAGGCGGTAATTTGTATGTGTGTTTTGTCTTTCAACTTTTCATATATTTTATTTATTTGAGCTATGTATAAGTCTAATGGTAGGTTAAATTAGTTCTTCAGTTATTAATTTTTTTATACTTCTGCTCGATTACCAGTAATGGATATCCCACCATCCCGATACATCATATTAGACAAGATAGAGTATATTTTGGTGTATGCGCATCATAATGTATAAATTTGTGTTATTTTGGATCCAATGTTCATTTAGCTGAATTCTTTAAAAATGAAGGATAGATTCAGGAAATGGTGTATCCACAATGATACTCAATCCAGAATATTTTGATCTGGAGATGCTCTAAGATTTGCCAAGATCTGAAAAGCTCTTTCATTAATGATCGAAGCGTATAACCAGAACGGGTAGTGAGATTTGGTGCTAAAATAATAATAATAGCAATAGTAATGATGATAATAATAATAATAATAATAATGACCGGATGAATCGTGTATGGAGGAGCAAAGTAAAGATGAAAACAGACAGCTAATGTTTTGTTATCGAGATTAACTCTATCTATGGAGAACTTTACAAGATAGATTACAATGGTAATACTTCTTAATATTATATATTCAACTTTTCTCGTAGAGTATCGTATTAATAAAGGGACCAGGACTTTATTTTTTGATTCTATCACAAAATCTATCCATAGTGAGATGTGTGACATATCAGGTGTCACCGTGTATCGTCTCATAATAATTGCGTATTCTTGCATAAGGATCTTCAAACCTACCGTAGCTTCTCATTCTTAATACATATAGAGAAAGTGACAACGATTTTAATTAGTTCACTTGATGAGGTCCGGAAGATAATTCTGTAAAAGTTGATTTGACTAATAGTTGGTTGAGTGTTTACAAGACACTTCCCTGTATCTCATATTTTATACATTTTACAGACCCAATGTCTAACAGGTTTGACATTCTTATTTATATTTTCTTTGACCCTATAAACCTGTGATATCTGTTTACACTGTTTATTCAAGTATTTATGTTTGGTAAGACCCTCCAACCCCTTGGTCAAGACAAGATTAGATCTATTTTCATTATATAAACTACTATATTATGCTCACATGAGTCGTTTTGCATTATTTGAAGTTCTGAACATTGTATTGTCATACTTATTAATTTATTTCACGAGAAACGTTTAATGTATCACATAAATTTATTAGTAACGTTTATTTATAAGATATACACAAATATCTTTCATGTTAAATAAATTGATAGTTCCCATTTGGAGAAAATAAAAGTGAGTTTTCTTGTTTGATTTAATATTTCCTCTAAAAAACATCCTTTGACAACGGTTCATGTGTGTAAAACTAATTTTTGGCATTTTCCACTGAAATGATATTATCTCCTCACTTTAGTGTGGGTACCGTATTTGCAGCTTTGTACGGAATTATGTAGGCCTACATCTATCTTGAGA
Organism: Timema bartmani; assembly: GCA_902151455.1. Classification (NCBI taxonomy): domain Eukaryota; kingdom Metazoa; phylum Arthropoda; class Insecta; order Phasmatodea; family Timematidae; genus Timema; species Timema bartmani. The sequence goes on along the minus strand of CABFWB010001738.1, from coordinate 48,183 downwards.
GTTGGTCAATAAATATATAGTCCTTGTTGGCTACTATAAAATAATTGGTTTTTCTCTAAAATATTTTGCCTATACCAGTTTAAAATGTGTTTGATTGCCACAGGAATACCTAAGTAGGAGGAAATTTCAATCATATACCCATGGATGAAAGGAAATAGGATGCTACAAACCAAAGGAAATACTATTAATCTCTATTAGAATTAACTGGGGTAAGAAATAAAAAATATACATTGTGATAAAGGACTTTGTTTGATTTCAAATAATATTATAATTTATTATTTCCTGCAATACAAAATTTAGTTTAATTTATATTATTTATATTATTGAATTAGTCTTTTCTAGAGAAACAATGAACGTTAGGAAAATTGATATAAAAACACCTTTTACAGGAATTAAAATACATTCTTTCTAATACTAAGTTAGGTTTGCTTATTCAAACTCATTTTTAATTTTATTATTAACACCACGTCTCACTAGTTCAGCTTATGCATTCTTTTCTAATCAACTTATTTAATAACCATTACAATTGTATATATCTTTACACATTAGATAGTGTCTTATAATGAGTTTGATGAAAATAAGTCTACAATATTATTTTAAAAACCGAGGAAAATATTTTTATCATTACGTATAAAGATAGGCTTTTTTTTACTAAACAGAATGTACAACTTAACCGTAGATTAAGGATATCACAGTTTCTACCCCAACCAAGTATTATTTTGGATTTATAAGAAATATGTCTGAGGATGCTATATATAATCGTATTTGTTTTATAAAATGGTTGATATTTATAGGCTCAAATAACATTTATATGGTGAGAAAACTTTTTTTGATAATGAGCGTGTCTAAACTAGGAAGATGATTGTAGAGACTCAGTAGAGACCGCGTCCATGATAAGATCTTTGTTCGGGATGGATGGCTTGTCCTGATCAGCGAAGATGATTGTAGAGACTCAGTAGAGACCGCGTCCATGATAAGATCTTTGTTCGGGATGGATGGCTTGTCCTGATCAGCGAAGATGATTGTAGAGACTCAGTAGAGACCGCGTCCATGATAAGATCTTTGTTCGGGATGGATGGCTTGTCCTGATCAGCGAAGATGATTGTAGAGACTCAGTAGAGACCGCGTCCATGATAAGATCTTTGTTCGGGATGGATGGCTTGTCCTGATCAGCGAAGATGATTGTAGAGACTCAGTAGAGACCGCGTCCATGATAAGATCTTTGTTCGGGATGGATGGCTTGTCCTGATCAGCGAAGATGATTGTAGAGACTCAGTAGAGACCGCGTCCATGATAAGATCTTTGTTCGGGATGGATGGCTTGTCCTGATCAGCGAAGATGATTGTAGAGACTCAGTAGAGACCGCGTCCATGATAAGATCTTTGTTCGGGATGGATGGCTTGTCCTGATCAGCGAAGATGATTGTAGAGACTCAGTAGAGACCGCGTCCATGATAAGATCTTTGTTCGGGATGGATGGCTTGTCCTGATCAGCGAAGATGATTGTAGAGACTCAGTAGAGACCGCGTCCATGATAAGATCTTTGTTCGGGATGGATGGCTTGTCCTGATCAGCGAAGATGATTGTAGAGACTCAGTAGAGACCGCGTCCATGATAAGATCTTTGTTCGGGATGGATGGCTTGTCCTGATCAGCGAAGATGATTGTAGAGACTCAGTAGAGACCGCGTCCATGATAAGATCTTTGTTCGGGATGGATGGCTTGTCCTGATCAGCGAAGATGATTGTAGAGACTCAGTAGAGACCGCGTCCATGATAAGATCTTTGTTCGGGATGGATGGCTTGTCCTGATCAGCGAAGATGATTGTAGAGACTCAGTAGAGACCGCGTCCATGATAAGATCTTTGTTCGGGATGGATGGCTTGTCCTGATCAGCGAAGATGATTGTAGAGACTCAGTAGAGACCGCGTCCATGATAAGATCTTTGTTCGGGATGGATGGCTTGTCCTGATCAGCGAAGATGATTGTAGAGACTCAGTAGAGACCGCGTCCATGATAAGATCTTTGTTCGGGATGGATGGCTTGTCCTGATCAGCGAAGATGATTGTAGAGACTCAGTAGAGACCGCGTCCATGATAAGATCTTTGTTCGGGATGGATGGCTTGTCCTGATCAGCGAAGATGATTGTAGAGACTCAGTAGAGACCGCGTCCATGATAAGATCTTTGTTCGGGATGGATGGCTTGTCCTGATCAGCGAAGATGATTGTAGAGACTCAGTAGAGACCGCGTCCATGATAAGATCTTTGTTCGGGATGGATGGCTTGTCCTGATCAGCGAAGATGATTGTAGAGACTCAGTAGAGACCGCGTCCATGATAAGATCTTTGTTCGGGATGGATGGCTTGTCCTGATCAGCGAAGATGATTGTAGAGACTCAGTAGAGACCGCGTCCATGATAAGATCTTTGTTCGGGATGGATGGCTTGTCCTGATCAGCGAAGATGATTGTAGAGACTCAGTAGAGACCGCGTCCATGATAAGATCTTTGTTCGGGATGGATGGCTTGTCCTGATCAGCGAAGATGATTGTAGAGACTCAGTAGAGACCGCGTCCATGATAAGATCTTTGTTCGGGATGGATGGCTTGTCCTGATCAGCGAAGATGATTGTAGAGACTCAGTAGAGACCGCGTCCATGATAAGATCTTTGTTCGGGATGGATGGCTTGTCCTGATCAGCGAAGATGATTGTAGAGACTCAGTAGAGACCGCGTCCATGATAAGATCTTTGTTCGGGATGGATGGCTTGTCCTGATCAGCGAAGATGATTGTAGAGACTCAGTAGAGACCGCGTCCATGATAAGATCTTTGTTCGGGATGGATGGCTTGTCCTGATCAGCGAAGATGATTGTAGAGACTCAGTAGAGACCGCGTCCATGATAAGATCTTTGTTCGGGATGGATGGCTTGTCCTGATCAGCGAAGATGATTGTAGAGACTCAGTAGAGACCGCGTCCATGATAAGATCTTTGTTCGGGATGGATGGCTTGTCCTGATCAGCGAAGATGATTGTAGAGACTCAGTAGAGACCGCGTCCATGATAAGATCTTTGTTCGGGATGGATGGCTTGTCCTGATCAGCGAAGATGATTGTAGAGACTCAGTAGAGACCGCGTCCATGATAAGATCTTTGTTCGGGATGGATGGCTTGTCCTGATCAGCGAAGATGATTGTAGAGACTCAGTAGAGACCGCGTCCATGATAAGATCTTTGTTCGGGATGGATGGCTTGTCCTGATCAGCGAAGATGATTGTAGAGACTCAGTAGAGACCGCGTCCATGATAAGATCTTTGTTCGGGATGGATGGCTTGTCCTGATCAGCGAAGATGATTGTAGAGACTCAGTAGAGACCGCGTCCATGATAAGATCTTTGTTCGGGATGGATGGCTTGTCCTGATCAGCGAAGATGATTGTAGAGACTCAGTAGAGACCGCGTCCATGATAAGATCTTTGTTCGGGATGGATGGCTTGTCCTGATCAGCGAAGATGATTGTAGAGACTCAGTAGAGACCGCGTCCATGATAAGATCTTTGTTCGGGATGGATGGCTTGTCCTGATCAGCGAAGATGATTGTAGAGACTCAGTAGAGACCGCGTCCATGATAAGATCTTTGTTCGGGATGGATGGCTTGTCCTGATCAGCGAAGATGATTGTAGAGACTCAGTAGAGACCGCGTCCATGATAAGATCTTTGTTCGGGATGGATGGCTTGTCCTGATCAGCGAAGATGATTGTAGAGACTCAGTAGAGACCGCGTCCATGATAAGATCTTTGTTCGGGATGGATGGCTTGTCCTGATCAGCGAAGATGATTGTAGAGACTCAGTAGAGACCGCGTCCATGATAAGATCTTTGTTCGGGATGGATGGCTTGTCCTGATCAGCGAAGATGATTGTAGAGACTCAGTAGAGACCGCGTCCATGATAAGATCTTTGTTCGGGATGGATGGCTTGTCCTGATCAGCGAAGATGATTGTAGAGACTNTCTACTACGACATTATTAAAGGCACAAGTTGATTTGTTCATTTAGGAAACACAAGACGATGTTCTACTACGACATTATTAAAGGCACAAGTTGATTTGTTCATTTAGGAAACACAATACGATGTTCTACTACGACATTATTAAAGGCACAAGTAAGTTTCTGGCTCTCATCGCTTTTCCGAAATTGAACTTTATATTGATGCCTGATGGACACAATACAAAGAAAGTTACATTTATGGTTAAGGTACTATTTTAACAAGGAATTTGTAAATATTTCTATCATGATTAACCATTATTATTAACATATCACATAAAATAAATTAGCAGTATCTCGGTACGTGTTTATAGATTAAAACTCCTTTCAGTCAAGACATTAATGAAACTAAGTTTTAGGTACAAATTCAACACAGTTATTTAAATCATGGACACATATTTTAAATTATTGTACGAGTATGAACTACTAACTCTGCAAATTAATATAAGCTAGTTCTCTAGATGACTAATTTTACAAGTTAACTACAGCTAGTCCTCAAATAAACTATGTTGTATTTTTTTTTAAATTTGACTACTAATAATATTTTTATCCTACCTTACGCAGAATGGATTTTAATGAAGAAGCTTAATTTAAACAAAACATATAGCAATACAATTCCTTTTAAAATGGCTATGACAATTTGGATTAAATTTTTATCGTGTAAATGATCTCAGATTGGTTGATAGATAAACTGCCTTAAACATATTAAGTTAGTGTATAGGCTATTATTTATTTTTTAAATGAACACGTGCAGTTCTAGCCTATAAATTGTATTTATGATTTTCTCAAAATTTCTTAGTTTTAGATTAATATTTATAATATTTTTACTAATAATTAACACTTACTCACTCGCTTCGGTAGCCGAATGGTCTAATGCGCAACTCTCATGTTATACTAGACTGCCAAAGACGGGGAGATCGGGGTTCGATCCTGGTTGGGTGCGCTGAGAGTGGTTTTTCCTAAATGGCTTTCCCACTCTTTCTTTAGGCAAATGCGGGTGCACACCCTCTAAATTAAACCTTACTAATTTCTACCCCATTAATGTAATTAGTAATTAGGTGTGTAACCCGAACGGGTAGTAAGACCCATCGCTAAAAAAAACTAACTTATACACCTACAAATTAAGAGTTCTTGACTTAAATAAAGTATATATTTGCAATATTTTTTAAAGTTTGTTCAGATTCATTTATACATATAATTAATCATTATTTTGACTGATTACCTTTTATAGTTTTTTTACAGTAACTGGTATATTCTAGAGTATCTATGGGGAGGTAATGCATTGCTCTCTACAAATATTCCTTTATAATTTGGCCGCTCATGCGCACATGTCATTTCTCAAAACTAAAATATTTATGCATGACCTCAGCAGAAATATTACTTAAACCAAGCTCCCACCTTTCCATATCCAGTCCCACCCCCACCTCCCACCCCGATTCTACTCAAATTATTCAGAAATCATTGACGTGTTAAACGGGACGAGACTACTCTTGGTCGAGAGGTAATATCACTCCAAATAATTACTTTTACTTTGACGAATCTTTAAATATAACGATACTAGATAAATATAAAAATATATTAACAATAAATCAAATAAAATATCTTGTTCTTACTTTTACTCCTTCCATGTGAATGATATTGGCTGTTTAGGTAGATAATTATCGTTGTGGAGACTACTACGACAGAAACTACACTGCAATTATTTCCAACCGTTGGCCTTATATATATATATTCAATCCATTTTATTCATTAATTCTAATGAGAGAAACTTAAAACATTTTACCTGTGTTTCCAATTCCGTCAGCTAGCCGTGGTTCCTCTCTTGGTGCGTGGCAAAGATCACCTCAAGATAACAATGGTGATCAATTCTTGGAGGTTGAATTCCGACGTTTTATAAATTATTTAACAAGTCTGCGGATTGTGTCATGTATTATTTCTTTTAGGGGCCAGGGCTTACTGTGGAACATTCCAGCTCTAGGAAAATTAGAGATAAAATATGTGTGTTAAGCAAAGTTTGATATTAAATATATAAATATTAATTATGTATGGGTTCTGGAATTTGATTTACTCTAGTGTAGGCTATATTATTTCATTTTAGCTAAATATCAATTTATATTATTCGTCTTTTTGTAATAGATTATTACCTAATTCGTAATCCACCAGGCCTGTAGAAATATAGGATGAAAATAGTTACGTAAATTATATTAATTTTAATTTTGTATCTATTTACTAAGATTTTCTTGTTAATTTCCTTTACTAAGAACTTACGTACCAAAAAACACGATTGCAAATTAAGAATATTTACTATGAAAAAGTAGACATGATTTAGTTGCGATTATCTGATAGGTCAGTGAAGTGTTATTTAATGTTATATTTAATATTTATTGTAAGGCTAGTTCAATCAATCATCCCACCATAAGGATGCGTTTCTGCAAAGCAGCTTCATTTTTACAATCTATTTGATTAAAACTTAATTTGAGAAGAATTTTCAAAACTGGCAATGCATATCAATCGATAAATCCGAAAGGTAATACGAATACGTATGCTTCCTTCCATATAAATTGTTCCAACAATTAGCTAGCTCCTAGCTCCTAGTCCTAGCTCTTTATTCCCGAGCTCTCTCGTTTTGTACTCAAGTTTTTCTTACTCGAACGATAAGTAACATTGATGAAATATATTTTTGTATTCCTGAAAGAAAAACAGTCATATTCAAGATGAGTCCTAGAGAGATTTACCATTCGAGTTGGTTTTACGTTGTATATCTCATATTCTCATAATAGAAACTTACTTTCTGGCAGATCAGCCAGTAACAACATAGGAATAAACATAAATCGTTTTGCTTCTCCATCGTGAAACATAATAAAACTGTTCTTGCTGAGTCTTTGAATAAAATTGTCAGTATTTTAATTTATTATAAAGATAATTTTATTTAATAAATGAATATGTTGAACATTTCAAAGAATACATTTTAATAAAGTGCATTTATTTTGAAGACATATATTATTTATTGGCTTAGTATAGATGAAGGCATCTTAATTGTTTACAAAATTGATCAATATTTGCATTAAAACACTATTTTGAAAATCGATGGTCAAAATAATGTAATCTTACGTTAAGAGTAATTTTTGTCAACTATATAGAATAGTGTCATGTTGATATAATATCTAATAAATTAACTTTAACTTGCCATCGAGGTTATTTGACAATAAACTTTGTAAATAATACAGACAAATAGAGCAAACGATTGAGACAAATTCATCAGATCGTCTATAAATAGTTTGTCTAATAAATAGGTTGTCAAAACTATGCCTATTTGATTCAAAGTGTTTGCCTGATGATTTTCCTTACTAGAAAATGAATTAACACCAATCCTGACATTGTAAATTCATTCAAGCAATTTATTTACCATAAATGTATTTTATTTATCTCATGAATTGCGAATCAATCTAATAATCCACACACCATCTTGATAAAAATAACCTTTGATATATTATATTTCGGATGGGTAGACACCCTCCCGGACACACCACGCGAGTTAAATTCATGTGGTTTGGGTTTTGAATAGTTGAGGAATATCAAATGGGAAACTTGAGGGGGAGAATCACTCGAGATGGCAAAGAATATCCTAAGGAAATCTCACCCTAGAAATCCTAAATTTGACAAGCAGCTAGACGAATAACCCCATATAGGCAAAAGCGACTAAAAATGAAAAATTTAAACTACACATATCTCCGGAAAATTGGGTGCTATGAATAGACAATTCTCTTTAGGTGAAGTAGAAAATTGAAATTTTGCAGGCAGGTGGAGGTACCACTTCAAATCATAAATTAATTCTTAAAATTAAGATTTAAAAGTCGGAGTTGGGGGGATAAGAAAAAGGAAGGTAAACATTTTCAAAACTAACTGAAAAAACTAATTCTCACTATAGTATACAACCCAATTTTGGCATGAAGGTAAAGGGACCACTCCAAATAGACATACAAGTCTGATCGTTCTTAATTTATATAATTATCTCCGGAAAATAGAGGGTGAGGGAGGGAGGAAAAGTGGTATTAAGAGAAAACAACCCTTTTAGGTGATATAGAAAATTTAAATTTAAGAGGAATTTTGTGGGATTGCTCCAAACTCCCAAATAATTCTTATCTATTTGAAAATTCTAAGTGGGGGTAGGTGAAATAAGGGATATTGAAATTTCCAAAATGTATTCAAAAACTAATTCTCACTGTGGTAGATGATTGGAATTTACTAGTCAGGTATAAGAGATACTTCAAACACCCAAGGAAAATTTTAGATTTCAAAATCAAGGGTCAGAAATTGGGTGGGAGAGCATGTTCCCCAAAAGTTTTCAAAACTAATAAAAATAATAAATTCCCATAAGGCAGAAGATAAAATTGTAATATTTACATAAATATAGAGGGGTAATCCAAATAACAAGAATATTATGTAATTTTTTTTAATAAAAAATGAAAGTTAGAGAATCAGGGTGGAGGCAGGGGGAAGCGGGTTGAGGGGATTTAAATTTCAAAAACTTAGAAAAAACGCTTTTGTGTGTGATAGAAGGGTTTTGGTAGGAAGGTGGATGTATTACCTCAGCTAACTAGAAAAGTGTTTAACTTTTTAAATTTTACAATTAGGGTTTGTAAATTAAGGAGGAGAGGAGATAAGAATTTCAAAACCTTATACATTAACAAACCCTTCTTGGTTTAGGAGAACATTGAAATATTTGTAAGCAGTTAGAAAAATTAGCATGGATAATAAAAAAAAAATTAAACTTGGTTCCAAGAAATAGGGGGCTAAAATTTCTCAAAGTTTTTTCACTTTTTGGTGTGGTAGAAAATTTAAAGTTGGTAGGCAACTGCAGTTACCAATATTTCTTTATAAATATCCATTATTTTATTCATGCTCTCTGTTATATTAATTAGTTTCACTTATATTATGATTGCTCTTAGTCAAATATTGCTTTCTCAGTGGATTGCATTTGTTTGTCTACTCATTTTGTGGCCTGGCTAATATTTTGTTTCAAATATTAAATCCATTTCAAGTTATGATTTTATATATTTAGCTTGAAATTGCCATAATTAAATTGATATTGGCTATATTGATAGTATACAGAGAGAAATTATAAAAATGTTTGCAGCCCTATGGTGAACTTACTAAATTAATATAGTTTTGATGTCTGTCAGTCCAAATGAATAGTATGAACACTTATAAATATCCTAAAAACACGAAGTTTGGGATGTTGATAGGTTTAAAAAAAAAGTTCGCTAGAAAGTCTAGATCAAATTATTTCGTTTCACAAATCTTACGAGTTTCTATGGAATGTCTCTATTTAAAAATATAATAAAGTTAAATTCAATTCAATGCACAGAACCATTTATTTTCCTCACATTAGTGCTGATTAATTAAATTCCCTACAGTAAATGTACCGCCTAAATACTATTAGCTAAAGGGTTTTGTCTGAAGATTCCTCCTAGACTTAAGCCTCCTACTGTCAGATTTTTTTGTTTCATAGCATACCATTGGTGTCACTGGAGACCACAGTACTACTTTTTGAAATATAATGTAAATCACTCTTGAATTATTATCACAATATGATACTTTATTTTAAATATTGTGTAATTTTGTTACTTGGAACATAAAAACTAGTTTAAAACTTTATTTTTAAAGTGTCAAAGAGTTGTATAGATTATAACTTGTCTGACTACAAGAGTGATTTTTTGAATAGTATATAGAACACAATCCCCCCCTCAACCTAATATATTTACACCATATTTTCATACATTGAATGTTTTTTTGTTCAAATAAAAGATGAACACTTATACCACTAACAATTATTATGCTTATTATCTTATAATCGATCCAATGATAAACATTGTCAACACTTATCACATCTTTGAGCTACTGTTGTTGTCTAAAAACTAGCAGCCCGTCGCTGACTGTTTTTAGTAGAGATTTACCTAATTCCATGAGAAATACCCGTCTATTATAGTTATTTAACTTTTAATTCCCATTTAATTCAGGTATATTCAAATAACGAAATAATTTAGGGTATTTATTTCAAAATATGAATAATAGCACCATCGGCTAGCTTATGGAAATTTAATTTGATATGTACAGTACACGTGAACCAAAATACTTCACGTGTCATCTCCTGACTTTGTTGTGCTATAATGGAGAATCATATCAGGTTTGGCTCTTTCTTTATCTTGTTTTAGCTGATTAAAACATGCTACTCAAAATAGTCATCCCTCTACATTTTTTTATGGATGGTAAGGTACTACATTTTTTTATTGAATTTTAAAATCTAAATCGAGATGAACTCCTGTATCAGCTTGAAAATGTATTTTCTTATTACTCCTAGTATTGTTGCTTGTTTATTTTTCAACACTATTGGCTAGACTACTTTTGAAAATATGTGTCTGTATTAATATTTATTCCAATTTTCTCCGAGTAATTCACAAGATCATGACCACTTTAGTACCTTGAATCATCTCTCAAGGCCGAATAGTTTTTCTTCCCTGTGAATACTTGAATGGTTGTAACATAATACTCTGCTGATCCTCTGATGTTCTCGTGTGGAATGCAAGCATATTGCGATGGTTCTGCCTGTATCTGGAATACACTTGTTATTGATGACAATTTATCAGGTTTTGATTTTATCACCGCAATTCAGCACTACCAAACCATACACAACGGGATATTTGCGTATTTTTATTTTTATAGCACCGCGTCTTACTATCGGTTCAGTTTAAACGTGTATGTATTAATTGCACTATTTAGCTACGGATGAGGAGGGTTGAGTTTAGAAGAACTGTACCAATATTTGTGTGGAGGGTAGAGGACAATTTAGGAAAAAAAACCCCTCAGTACAACTGACTGGGATTATAACTCTAATCTCCCTGTAATCGGTTGTATTGTCTATTGGGAGAGCGATGCCTTAGATCATGCGACCACCAAAGCAGGTGATATTTGTGTAAATTAGAATTATCACAATTTGATGACCATCTTTTACAGTACACAAGTTCATAAACTCTTTGAGCAGCCTATGAAAGACGATACCAAAGACCAACGACAAACGGCCAAATGCATGCTATATTATTTCATGAGGAGAAACACCAAATATACCATTCTTCTATAGGCTGAAAATTATGCAATATTTTGGTAACGTCTGAAATGTTAGATGTCTTTACAGCGTTACACAATAGATTGCACAGGGTGGGGACAAAACAGTTATATTCTGAAAATTGAAAAATGACACCTGGACACGGGAATCGAATATGGGAACTTTGGCTTAGTTAGTTAGACGATTAGTAACTTGAAAATTAATAATTTAATTGAAAATTAATATTCACTAGCTAAATAAAAGCAAACTACATAACACACTTTTCTATTTTTTGAAGATAAGGTCACTCAGGTGAGCTCCGCCGGACGTCAGACAAACCTCAGCGCGTTGTCCATCACATTACTCAGCATGTATCGTATAGTAGTTTTCACCCCACCTTGTATTTGATTGTATCTAAAACATAAATTTCTTTATAGTATAAAAAGGTCAGAAAATCAATTTATTTAATCTTGTGGTCAGCTATGAGCCCATTGGTACTGACTGTAACTAAAGGTGTAAAATACTATTAGTTTAAGAAAACATAACTGCAACAAATATCGTTCAAAGTAAATAAATAAATGAATAAAGTCTACAGGTTATACAGGTCAACACAGTTGTGCTGGTGTTTCCAATGACCCCACGGTATTAGGAGGGTTCGCGTATTATGTTTCAGTAAAATTCATATTACAAGATAATGTTAAATGTCTTAAACAGCTTTACTTTCACGTCTTCATTTTTAGATATAAAAGGAAGTAGAATGGAGGAATATTATTAATATAACCTCTAAAATATTTTGAAAATATAACATATGGGTCAACCCCTCACCCTTTCCACAAATTGATTCCTCAAATATGGTAGGGACTGAGTAAGCTGAAATATAGAGGAAACTATTTAGAAGGAAAACAACTAAAGTGCACGATTCTGATATTAATTTGTCAACATCGAATCAGACTAAATGAGCTTATAATTTATACAGAGTACCTTCCGAGATTATAATATTTTGATCTAGAAAACTGTCACTGTAGTATATGTTTGTTAAATCTACTCCTAACACTCTTGTTGCTCCATTACCTCTAATGGTTGTATGTAGAAGGGCCGTGGAAGAGAGGCAAACCACTCGGGACTTATCAGCCGCCGATCCTAGTTCCACTAATTACAATGACGTAACGATGGGCGCTAGAGCGATGCTGATCATTTGGATTGCTCGTTAGCGATCAAAAGCCGGCCAATTATCACATCAAAGCCGGTAAGTGTACACGATTATCTTCCAGAGGAGATACATTATCACAAATTGTATTACTTAATAAATCAATGATGAGGTAACTTCAATATGCAAAGTCACATTCCCTAATATGTTAAGAGTTTAATTAATTTCCATGATATCCTTATTAGTTTCCTGAATATACTTATTTCGTGGTCTAATTCTTACCGGATATCTACATTTTAATAATATGAGTTATGAATAATAAAATTAGAGTTTAGCGGTAATGCAATTCTATTTTCGTGGAGGGAAAGTGGAGAACCACAATAATTCCACATAATATTAATTTTACATTTATTTATTTATATCGAGCCGTTATGCATATGAGCACTTTAAGGTGGGGCTCAATGTAAATATAAAATATTTTTTTACATAATTATAACTTGACAAGCTATAGTAAGATTTGGGTGTTATTTTATTCGATAGTCTTTCACCTTTGTCCTTGGCAGTGGTTGAGAGCATTTGGTCAAAGATTCTGAGCAACGAAAACATTTTGTTGCGAATATTTGATAGGGCAAATTTTAGTCCTAGTTTGGTGCAATGGCCGAAAAGGTAATAATTGTTAGGGGCTTACTTTAAAGCTTTATTCACACGTTAGCCAAAAATTTCTGAATCTGCTGAGTGGTGTAGCAATTTACACACTGGTAGAAATGTGTATTAACCATAATGCCTTGCAACGCAAACTTAAAACAGATCGTTATTAATGTATTTGATTTTATAGTTGATAAACAAATATGATAAATTATTATTTATATGGGTATTTTCTAATTATCGTATTGTGTAGCGAAAAATTCAACACAGACTGAGAAGGACACATATGCTTTTAATTTAATCAGTTATTTCAAATAATTTCACAACATTTGATGCACCTTATCTCGCTTTGTAGGTGTATGTAAATATAGAGAGGGTGTGTTTAGGTGCATGTGCACTGATTAAGTCTATTAGTTTTACCATTTAATTGATTCTTCCATGAAGATTTTATGGAAAGGTGCAGTTAAAACTGAGATGATTTTTATCAATCCAGAGTAACCTACGCAGCTTGCGCTAATTTCTTGTGATTGGTTTGGAGCACGTCACTTGGCCACATTTAATTTTTTCTGTGGACATGGGATTTCACAAAAAGAGTATGTGTCACACCATGCCTAGATAGGCCTACTTTTAATGAGATATCAAATTAAAATATAGTAAAATATTTTTAAAAATTCGAAGTACAAGGAATAAATAAAAATATTTGATGAATCCGAAATTTAAATTAACCATTTTCATAAGTATCTAGACAACGGATACACAATAAATCACTAACCTCAAATTATGCTACATATAATCACATACATTTAATATAGGCTATTAAAACAAACATTCACAATAAATACACAAATAAAGAGACAAGTAAAATTCAAACACAAAATGGAAAAACTTGGAAAAACTAGCATAAGAAAATTGCAGACTTAAATTAGATTTGATGAAAGCCGAGCAAAAAAATCCTCTATATTAAGAAACCCGCTTGTCCCTGCTACATAATTCCTCGACTTCTTATTTACTAGGTCTATGTGTCAATAGGCTAATTCCAACTTTATTTGACATTTTCGGCAAATGGGCTGATTTAATAAAGATTTTCAAGTTAGGTTTGATATGAGTACAAACTCTACCAAATTAACATCGTATAGTTTTCGAATTATCAAAATATTTCCTTCTAAAACTAGATTTAAATATTATTTTAACAATTGATTTAAATATAGATTTCTTGGGGAATCATGGTTGGATTTAATTATCAAATTTTTAGAATAAGCCAATATAGGATTAGCCAAATCCTACTGTAAGGTGAAGAGTAAATATTTAGTAGTAAAGTAGTAAAGTAAATTTCGTTCCAAAAATAGATAAATAAATACTACTACTTTCTCTTTTCTAATCCCCTACAATACTATGCCTCACATCACCCAACCCTGTCTTCCTGGGCAATAGAGTTTTATGTTTGGCCACACCAACAGTAATACAGCTTTAACCAGGCTCCACAGTGTAGTGTGGTAGTCTGCTATAATTATAACACGGTAAAATGGAGAGTAGTTAAATAAGTTCACTATATTAACAAAATTAAAAAGAATTTCAAATATAAACTATGTTTTGAAGAATGCAGAAAACCACACTTCCATGAAATTTCTGAGTCTTGCATAATCATGTTTTTAGTTTCACATTTAATCGTCCTTGAGATAGGGGTCTTAAGTCCATGGTAGTGGTACTAATTGTGCTAAGCGCTTATAAGACACAATGTCATTCGTAGTATGTTTCACATTCTTTGAATGAGAAATAGTAGACTTGCGAAGGGAGCATTTGATTACTATTAGTTTACAGATTATTTTACTATGGGTATTCAACACCTACTTTCTATTATATTAGTAAACGTATTACAAACTAGCTTAACCAGGACAGCATTCCTAGTTATAGGCTAGCACCAAAATATATCTTACAATAAGATAACCTTAGAATACTGTACACATTCTAAATATACTATTAGATACAGTCTGGAATCAAAACAAATTTCAGCCGACCACTTTAAGCATTTAGCCACAGGAAAACAGGACCAGTCGCCCCTAATAACATTTTGAGGATTTAAATAAAAAATTTTTTTGAGCCTTTAGAATATTATTAAATAGCTTTATTTTCCCTTAATAAAGGCGGTTTAATCCTACCCATCTCCTCCCCCTCCCCCGCGATTCCCCCCAGTACTCTGTGTCTCGCTGTTTTTTCGGACTGGACTACTAACATGATTTATGATATAGGGCTATGGATAATGTAGGTAGAGGAAGTTTACCCAGATTTGCAAGGAAGGAGAGTGGAAAACCATTTATGTAAAAACCACCACATTACATCAGGCTGGGACTCAAATCCTTAACTTTGCTACCCCAGTAAATTAAACTAGACGAGACTTACGTTTTAGACCAATTGCCTACCAGTGCGAGATGTTTTTATTAATCCTAAATGTTATTGTTTGTATTTTTGCTGATTTTTTTACTACCGCATCTTACTACCTATTCAAGTTATATTCATATGTACTAGGTACGCTAATGAGTTAGGGATAATGAAGGTTGAACTTAGAGGAAGTGTACCTGCATTTGCATGGAGGGACAGTATTAAAAATATTTTTGAAAATTCACCCTCGATACACCCGACCGGGATTCGAACCTCGATCTTCCCATCATCGGCAGTCTAGTATATTGCGATAGTCACACCTTAGACCATGCGGCCACCTAATCAGGTTATATTGATTTTATTTGTTATTAGTGCCATGGTTGTGTTTCTATGTACAAATAAAAATCACTGTATCTAAAGGATCGTAGTGAGCTCTAAATAACTCATAATACATACATTTTCTGTTGCACCATGTCAAGGATAAGAAACTTGCACCTGAGACTTGACTAGACTTCCCACGATTTTAGATACGGTTTGGAAATGTGTTAAGACACAATATTGACCATATAATTAGGTCAGTAGAAGCACTAACATCGATCAAAACAATAGAAAGTCACCGTTTACTTGAAATGGAATATTCTCACAATACAGTATTTCTTATTGGAATGGCAGTCGTTTCTGAAAAAGAAAAATTGATTTAATTTCTACTGATTCTTATTTACAATTTGATTTAAAAAAAACAACTCATTGACTTCTTGGCAGAAGTGAAAGAAGAGTAGCTTAAAGCCACTAAAACAATCCACACTTAAAATAACAGGTCTTGTTTGGACTCCACTAAAACGTATAATATTTGTTTGAGGAAGATTATATATATGTTTCCAACACTGTTTTGATTTTAGACCTGTGACATTTCGCNGTATCTTTTTTTTAATGACAATATTTTTAAATTTTGCGGGATTTCTGAACATTTGAAAAGTATTTCAGTGCTCCAGAAAGTTGGCCCTTAAATGTTAATCCCGTATTTCCAACTAAACAGAAGGTTGAATAATTTTATATCAAAAAACTTATTTTTGGAATAGTGTTTTTTTTTTGTAAGCTTGCAGGATGACTACATTTTCTAAAAATATAATAATTGAATTAAATTAAGTATTTAATCAAGAAATCAGCTATTTAAAAAGTTCACGTCACTACTTTATTAAAAGACTTGACATAGTGACATAGTTTTACAAAAAAGTAATAATTCAAAAACCCGCATAGTTGTTTCCATGGTATAAGGTACTACTATTGCGGCCAACTAGAGACGGAAAGGTCAAGGTTTGAATTTCGGTTGAGTCTACTGAACGTTGCTTTTCCAAAATTAAGAATCCATACCCCCTTCATCGAAAATGAGGGTATCCTTCCTTTAAATATAACTTTTATAATACTTAAAATCATTAGCATAATTAGTACATAAGCGTATACTCTGAACGGGGTGTGTGACGCAGTGATAAAAATATATATCTTACATTGATAAAGTTAAAAGGAGATAGTGGATTTTTTCATCTTTAATACAATGCAAAAATTATATATATATATATGTTGACCATTTTGTGCTGTTAAATATATATTAAGCTACTACAACTACTGCAATTAATTAAAATTTTCCATTCATAAACCAATTAAACTTTACAATTAAAAGTAAAGCAAAGTATAACAGCTATAATTCATAATAATTTTGTCCTGATGGGAAAATAACAGGATTTTTAATAACTTAACAGTGTTAAATTTAGCCTGAAACTTAATTATATAATCAGTTGTGTGCAGTGAATTTGAGGTTATAGTATATAAAAGTTATGAGCACTATAGCATTTAATATTACCTAGCTAATATTTTGGTTTGTTTAGTAATACATACAAAGTCGGGAGTAGGACCATTGTAATATTAGTGTTTAAATTATGCCACTTCTAAAGTAACAAGTTATTTAACTAAGTACTAGGGTAATATTACTGAAACCGAAATATTTTAAGTTTTTAATGGATGGTTTTACTAAAAAGTGTGACTTATGTGACATAGTTGTTTTAGCAAATATCTAAAAGAAATATAAGAATATTATGGCACAAGTTTTCCATCATCTTTATAAAAGTATATCAACAACCTATTAACTTTCCTTAAGATGGGATGCAGCCAGTGTTTTTGCAGTTTCTATGTCAAAATATTTTTTTAGCTAAAATAAATATAATTTTGCTCCAGTACAAACATAGAGTTTAATTTTATTCACGCGGTGATATCAATAGTTTTCGAATATCTACCATAGCATTAGATGACAAACCTTTTAAATGAAGAGTAAAAGTTGTCACTAAATCCAGGACATCCTTGACAGATATTAAATAAATTTTGAGGTCACCATGGGAAGAAAATTAAATTCTATATTTGTACTGGAGAAATTTTTTTTTTGCCATGAAAACTGCCAAAAAAACTATCTTTTTCTCTCGTCCCTTCCATCCCGGCTCTTGTATTTGTGTTAACATGGAGGCTCGTTTATTGGGCTTAATTCATATACTCTGGCTATAAACTGCATGTGACGTTAATTATTTGCTCATCCTGACAAAGTCAGGATAATATTTGTTCACGCCTTTTATATAATACAATTTTGTTATATTAAAAAATGTTGGCTTTCATAAAACACAAGAATTTAATCATGCCCACGTGGAGGCACTACTTCAATATTTATGTATCTAAAATATTATATTTAGATACAATATAATTTAAAAGCTCCCTTGGACAAAGGACTTAAACTAGGGGCCATTGCTTAGTGAATCCATTAACTTACTACTGCTCTATCCTGGAATAATCCTGTGATTTTATTTCCATAAATAATTTAAGGCAGAGTACAATCCCTGTGTCGGTGGCGGTGATTCAATGATAGCTTTAGGAGACGATGACTCCATACGACTATCACAAACAATGATTTAGTCTAGTGTTGGTGTAGTTATTATATAAATAATATGAATCACTATAATACATTTAATTTAAATTATTTTAAGTTAAAATTTAACCTCTAACAAAAGTATTAGTTTTTTGACAATAAACAACAGAACTACCATGTACTGCACACAGCACAACACAATGAAATTTAAGTAGCATTTTTCGAGAATATCTATACAAACAGTAAACTTAAACATTTTCTTTCGTCCGATATTTTTTCTTTAAAAAAATCTTCATTTAATGAATATACAGTTATCAATCCACTTGTTTAAAAACCATTCTATAATTTCGAAAAAGCTACTCGATATTCTGGCATAGTTCTGTAACTCTCACTTTTGACAGATCACAATCAATTTTGAAATTTGTAAACTAAATATATTGAACATTTGCAAAGGCTTACATCCCTACCATAGTTTTTATACTTTTTAAATGGTTTTACAAAGGCCAGTATAAGATCTCAGTTTATTGCTACTATAATACAATAGTTGTAGTAAGTTGTCATATTATTTCCATGGCTGAAAGGGCTAGGTTTTTACAAACCTAAGGGAACAGTTGTTTAGTATACAACTTCACTCAATTAGGAAATTAAATACTAAATCTTTGAAATAAAAAAACTAGTTTTAGTGTTAGATTAAGCCATGGATTCTTCAGTCAGATTCAGAAATCCTCACTGACTTTATTTTAGGTTTGTAGAGAGCTCATAAACATAATATAATATCTTTAACTACCTTTTAATTGATTAAGTAGTCTTTATAATATAATGAACCTGGAAGCTTTACGCTCACACATAATAATGTATTAATATTATTTTATTTAATGATTAATTAAAATGTAAACCACTTTGAATAGTTGAAAACTTGAAAATTTAAATGATTATAGTAAAAATAGAATAAAATATGATATTTTCAAAAACTGAAGAACAAAATTTTCTCTTCTTTTCAAAAGAGAAATATGTACTTTGCTTTATTTATAAAAATGTATAAATCAATCATAAATTAAGAAACAATTTATTCACAAACGTTAATAGTTAAGTATACACAATATAACTGCACAATAAATTTCATTGAAGCTATAAAGATATAAAAATTGATATTGTCGTAATTGGTGAGAGTGTCTTGTTTAGTAGGTCTAAGTATAATATTAAAGACTCAGTAGAGACCATTAATATATAAAGAGCTCTTTTAGGGATGGCTAGCTTGTCCTGATAAATCAAGATGATAGTAGTAGCTTCTCAGTAGAGACAGTGTCCAAGGTAAGTGCTCTGTTTGGTGTGGATGGCTTGGCCTGACTAGAAATGATACTATTAAGTACTCAGTAGAGACCGTGTCATTTGTAAGAGTTCTGTTTGAGATGGCTTGTATGTCCTGTCTGGAGAGGATATTATTAAGGAGTCGGTAGAGACCATATCCATGTTAAGAGCTCTGTTCGGGATGCATAGCGTGTCCGGACTTCTTGACCACAGCGTTGAAGCCGTTGTGTTTGTCGGCGGTGTAGTCCACAGTCCTGACAGTTCCGTCAGACTCCACCAGGCTGTAGGAACCCTTGACGACGTCACCATCACGTGACTCCCACTGGTTCTTCACATCACCGGTGTGAGGGTCATGCACGGCGTAGTCAAACTTGTACTGTGGGTGGGCCTGAAATGATATATTTTATGATGTTATGGAAAAGTAAATTTAAAAATCAAGTAAATTTAAAAATCGGGTGATTAAAAACGTTAACTCTTAAACGTGTCTGCTTGGTTGCTGAACAAAGGAAATAAGGGTTTGAGCTACCTTAATCATGTTCTAAACAAGAGTAAATAATGCATAATGAGTGCCCCCACTGATCCTCAGGTAGTCTCTATGCAATAGTTCCTCCACGACACCTCAAGAAATGGACCAAATTAGAAAATGTATACATATTTTCATAACTTATGCAGCACTTATCACACACAATTTATTAATAATTTATTCATACAGCTTTGCAAATGATTTTAGTTTTACTAAACAATGCTCAGGGATCTTCGCTTATCTCTTTGAAGGGTTTAATTTTCTTTGGGCACATCAGGTTAGGTTATATAAGTATATAAGTGAACTTTCAGAAAAATTAAGGAAGTCGGCTATAGAATTAAAGGATCTTTTTTGATTGGGGGATTAAATCTGGTCTTGTGGTGGAACTTGACCCCCCAACTTATCAGCAATCTTATTTTACAACTTGATTTAAATTAATAGATACTTCATTACTGGAAAGTTTATTATATATTAGCTTAGTGTTTGATTAATACTTTTTCATGTTCTCCATCTTACTACTCGGCCGAGATATCCTCATATTTACATTAAAGGGTTAAGTAATAGCAGGAACAATTTGAGGAAGCTTGTAGAAAATGTTGTGAATAAAATTAAACATTAACAAAAAACACTTTAGTTCACTAGGCCAGACCTAGAAACTATACAAGACCTACAAATATATTATTCTGCATGATCACCATGTAGTATATTTATATACAATATATATTTCAAATATTCTGCATGATCACCATGTAGTATATTTATATACAATATATATTTCAAATAATATAATGTAATAAATAGATCCCTAGTATTATATTTGATTATAAGTTTGTGATAAATATCAAAACATTTATTGAGAAACTTGAACATCTTTATAATACATTTCAATTTATTTTGCTACCAATCCGGTTAAGAATAAAATTAATTAGGGCATATTCTGTCGATTTTCAGAAAACATTACATTACATAAATTAACCGACCCGCGGATACATCAATTTAATCTAGTCCAACCACCATCTTTTTTTCCACGAAACACAATTCAAAATTCGTTATCTCACTTTAGTTTGTTTAGAACCTCCTGGGTCGATAGCACTCAATACCGATCCGTAACCAATCCAATTGTGAAAACTCGTCTATTATGTGGTATTATTGCACTTACGTGATACTCCTCCTGGTTCGCTTCCAACGTCAACGGACTATAACCGTGACTTAGTCCTGGGTTCGCCATAGCGACACCACACATGGCCACCAAAGAAAATACTATAACCTAGAAATAAACACACACCACTTTAGAGACTGTAACATTTGTAGAACATATTTAATTTGGTGGCAGATTTATATACAAATATTTAAGTTCTAGGCAAAAAAATATTATATTCAATTTAATATTTCACAATATAGTTATAATTAGATTACTGTTGATATTCTAGAGTACAAAATATTCATAAAATCTAATACTCCTAATTATCCGAAGTGCTAGTAAATTACGTTAATATTTCTAGTTAAACTTATAATTTGGGTCTTACTTGGAAATGCATTTATTCGAATTGATACATATTAAACTACAAGGAAACTAAAAAACAAAATATTATCAAAACTAGAATTCAATACTCAATAAAAAATATAAATTGGCAATGATTGATTACACTTTCAACATAAAATATAGACCAAACTAAATATATTAATATGATATATGATAAAAATTATTTTATTTAGAATGAAGAGAAAATATTTAGCTAACAGTTTTTGATAATTAATAATATTAAAGTCAATATATCTACAGGGGATTGAATAAAATATTAGATACATAATTGTTAAATTGTATTACCGGTATATATCTTACTGTACACTCATTATTTTACAAATCATTTTGTTAGCTATAAATGCTTTACAAAATACCAATCTAGCAATTGTGTTTAATTGAACTGTACCTGAGATATCATTGTAAACCTTCGTGTCGCTCTAGTTGCTTGACTGTGAAGTTGATTTTATAACTGATACTGGTGATGATATATTCTGTCCTTATATACTCTACCATAACATTCCTTTCACTTTCCAACAATACTCTGATGTAACTCTGTATTATGAATGTTAATAACTTTTACATTGTTTCCAAACAAATATGTTCATCTTTCTAATATAATTATTCTGTTTTATAGTACCATACATTTTAAATATAGCAAAATCTTTTTAAAAATCAGTAGGAATTACATCCAAATTTGACTTAAATATATATATATATATATACATACAAAGCTATTCAAAAATATAATATTAGTTAATTGATGCATAGTATTTTCATCACTTGACTAATAATTATTACTGTACACCTCATTTTTAAAAATATAAACATAATAATTCTTTATAAAGGATGTGATATTCACAATAAACATTTGGATATTTTTTTATAAATTTTGTGTTTTTTAATTAATAGACAATCTATCATTTGTATGAAGTTGATTATTCACTAAAGTGATTGGCTATTCAATACATTTTCACCATCTTTGAATTGAAACTCTTACTTACTCTGTGATATTAGGAGCTTGAAATTTAATTTCCGCACTTAAAAAAGTACGTCACATATCCCTATATAGAGTTAGTTCTATCCAGGCCACCTCATTACATCCTATCTCTTTCAGGTCCATCCTAATGTTATCTTCTCATCTGCATCTATGTCTTTCCAATGGTTTCTTCCCAATGGGTTTGACAGTCAATACTCTGAACAAGGGTTTAGATTCTTCCATTCACGCTGAATGGCCTGCCCACCGAAGTATACAAAACTTGATTATCCTAGTAATATCTTTTGATGATCGCAGGGTATGTAACTCATCACTATATAACCTACTCCACTCCCAGTAATGTCATCCCCTTATAGACCAAATATTTTCCTAGGCACCTTATTTTCAAACAACCTAGACTTGTTTTCATCATGTAAGGTAGAACGTTGTATTTCTAGCTGTATTTCTAAAGTGAAAATAAGTTCTAAGGATCTAAGTCTTTACAAATATTCTGAGAAGATCTATTGGGGGTGAACAGTGGCTAGAAGGGTATTTACGTTTGGCTTGAAGGCTCCATGGCTTGATTCTAGCCTATATTTGATCTTTAATAAAGGTTATAATATAAAACATCGGAAACACATGAAATGCTATTTTTATAAAACCCACCTTTTTTTTTTACTTTAACCAAATCCTAGAATAATATGTTTTTAAGAGTAGGAACAAGAGTTTATCAAAAAACTATAATTACTTTTGATTTGTCGATTGTAGTGTTTCTTTAAAAGAGGTTTAAAATAGTAAAAAATGTATACATTTGAAATTCATAAGTTCCCAACTGTTGGTTATATTTTGAGAAATCCAGAGCTCGCGTTTAAAAATGTTTCTATGAAACACTTTGCAAGGCCTCACTTCTCAGGCTTTTTCCAGTTTGAGATAATATTTTATTTACTCCTTGTATGTATTTATTAGTAATTATTTTTATTTGTTTTCTTGTTAACGCTTCGCCCCCCACGAGCACTCACATGTAACATATGGAACAGGAAACCAGTTTACTGCTAACAAATATCTCTTACATATGGTGGTATCAACTGAGAGAAAACGGTTTAAAAAATTATTTTAATATTAAAAAAGGTCAATTTTTTCACTGTTCATGTTTACGTCAACGAAGTGCATATACTACTTCATGATCCCAAGAATTTCAAAGCGATGAATGGATTAATAAAATTTGCTAAAAATATCTAACGAATTGAAATTATTGTATTTTTACTGACTTAACTTTTAGTGTTGATCTTAGATGTGTACAGTATTGTAAAGACTCTACAGCGTTCTCCAACCATCTCTGAGATAAACTTTGTTGGTTTGAACCTGCAGGGTGAGAAAGTAGGAGATAAGAAATCAAGACAGTCAAATAGTCAACGAGGGTCTTGGCCAGAAATTTAAATTAATACTCCATTAAATTAAAATGCACACTTTTAAAGATATTACATGAAAGATATATATTTTACAATAAAGCAGATTCCCAACCAAGGTGGTTGATTACTAAGCAACCCACTTAGGTTTGAAGTATGTTTTACTGGTGACAGTGAGGTTCAAGTTTGAATATCAGTCGGGTGTTTTGAGATTTTTACCAAGTATATTTGCAATCGCTTTCCCCGCAAATGTTGTTTCATTTCCTCTAAACTATACCTTCCGCATCCATACACCACTAGCGTAAATATGCAGATAGCCTGGATGGGTAGTAAGACACGGTGTTATAGTTGAGTAAAACATGATATGTTTGATAAAATAGTATATTATTCTAAGTTAAGTACACTCTCTCTGCTTTCCCATGGAAAGTTTTTTTAAAATATTAATACCATCTGCAAGTGCCTGACGTTCCCCGGGGGAAGTTGGTAGTCTTGTGAAATTTCCTTGTCTAAGTTTGAAGTTTTTCCTTTGCTATAATTTCGATAAAAAAAAACCCGGATCACTTCTATATTAAACCACTCACACTTGATATTGAACCATTATTGGATATCCTTTTAACATCACACACCTGTGAAGAAGTGATTTAAGTCTCTAGGCCCGTAATATATTACAACACTTAATAAAACACCTTGCGTTACATACCTTCAGCTATTTTTTTGTACGTAAAAGAATTGTCTTTTTTTTAGCACTTTGTCTTACTACCTGTTCAGGTTATACGCCTGTAGTATTATTGAATTTGATGCTACCCAACACCAGTGATAGCGCCGCTTAAGACGTCAGGCTCACAACATATGTAAAATTTCAAACAAAGGTTTATTCAAGTAAATTGACCCATGTATAGGAACTGGAATTCAATGTCTTTAATTCATCAAGCTCACAACAGGTTAGTAATTTACAAAAAAAAATAGGGTGCACATTCAAAATATGTCCTTAAATAATCCACGTGTGTAAAGTTTAGGCTTCCTTAGCTTATAGTTTTTAATGTGATCTGATATCATGTTTACGTGATCTAAGGTATTAGGTTCTCAATATGTAAATATAAAAACACTACTGAGATGCATATCTTGAGGTTTCACTGAATACAAATGCAAAGCTTAAACTTTCTATTTTTCATAAATTGATAATATACACATCAGTTATCACATGGTTTAAGACATCAAGATCACCAAAAAGTAAAAGTAAACGAAAGTATCTCAGAGGTGATCACACCCTAAGGGCACCTAATGTAGTTAAGTCTATGCCAAATTTCAACTTGTTATTTGGATTTATTTTTTAAGAGGTACTCATGCCAGTGGTCACGAAGATTAAGATGTACTTGCTGTCAATATATATAATTTTTATAAAAAATACCGGTGTACACCTTTTCAATTTTTTCCTAAATACATTTGTCAAATGCTCACTTTTAAATGTGTTCTAGTTTTAGAGTTATCTAGCTGGTTTGGGGTTTTAAATCATCAAACTCACCATATATGTAAAATTAGTTGACCTCCATGTTCTTGGGTTAAAGTACTCACCTCAGGACCCCAGCATCGTGTGTTCAAACCCAGCCGAGGTCTACTGATTTTTCTTAACGGATAAAGATCCGTAGCACAACTTCCTTTGGAGGGGAATTAAATCCGTCAGTCCTATGTCAATTGAGGCATGTAAAAGAATCCTGGTAGGTATGTGAAAATACCTGTCCGTCAAAAATTGGTAGGCTCTTTCACGCTCACTCCTAGAAATTTAATGAGAAGGTAACGGAGAATCACCTCATTTCCTAAACTTTCCCAGTACATGTGATTTCTACCAGATGGTGCAGGCCGCACTAGCCAGCCAAAGGGCTGAGTGGATGCCCAACTCTGGATGGGCATAATCACATCAAACCAACCTTCGTCTTGTTTGTTGACTTAAGGAGATGTAAAATAAAATTAAATACGCCTGAATTAAACACCCCCAGGCACGCATGTAAATTCCTAATGTAAGCTTACTTTCTAACGTTTTTTCAATAATCCCAAGTGATCGTCAAGTTATTTAAGGCGTCAGATTCATAAAGTTTATAGGAGTTAATCAGTATGTAAGCACCTCAATTTCATTACATATTCAAAGTTTCAAGTTTTTACTACTTTTTACTTCAAATGCATATTCCTGCATTTGGACTGTCAGCTAAGTTGACAACAAATCCAATTATTGAGTCTGGCTTGATTCCAAATAGTGCCTAAACTAATTTATCATTGGTTTATTGGCTCGTCCTATTACCAAGATAATTACTAGGGTTAGAGCTTTTATGACATGCCATATGCTTTTATTCTGATCTTTAAATTAATAATGAACGGGATATAAACACATTTTAAGATTCTCTGAGTTTAAAAAAAGGATTTTTTTTTATATAAATGTATATTTAGGACTTTTCAGTTTTAGGGCATATTCAAATATTAAACAAGAATTTTATTAAATCATTGTTAATAAGCTATATGCTATTTAAAATATTTATTGAAGATTTTCAGACAACTTCAATCATTGATATTTAAAAGAAGTCATAGTTTTATTTTTGAAGCATATTTAACATTTGAGGATATTTTATTACTTTTTTTGCGCATATATACTTATATATTTGAATGTTTTCTTTTTTTGACATAAATCTATATTCGAACCCCAATAATAAAATTAATATCGCTAAGCTTGAATATAAGTTAATTTACTGTAATTTAAGTGTTGGAGCTATGGATGCAACTAGTTTGTAGTTATATTGCAGATTAAGCCTTATATTTAAACCTTACGTGTTAAGTATATACATATTTATTTCAATTATTATATGCATTACAATTGACCTTATCTTTTAGGTATCTATCTATCTCTTTAATGCGAGACTATATATTCTTGTCAGATACAATATAGGCCTATTTTATAGGTCTAAATTGACAAAATGAGGACTTTAAAATAAATGTGTTGAAATGTGATGCGCAGCCGTTATTCAAATTACAACAATTATTTTTACCGGAAATTTAAAAAGTCAAACTCCCCGTCCTTATTTCCCAGAATTATCTCCGGAACGGCTGAGGATTGGAGACCTAACTTCGGTTGGGGGTTACCTGTCAATAAATAATTGATTGAATGTTCGTCTATCTCATAGATATCTTACGAAAACAAAACTTCCTTTGCTAGAATGAATTATAAAATAGTTACCATTAACAAGGCCACCAAAATTGCCTTCATTTATCTGTATACTTGATTTAAATAGGCAGTCTAACAAGAATAGAAATGGCGTTTGAATCTCTATGGAAAGTTTTATTTTGTTCATGGCGTGATTGTTGTATTTGGTGAGTACCTAACAAAAATAGAGTTGGTCTTGGTATCTCTGTGGAAGTTTATTTTTAATTCATGGAGGGATCGTTGTGTTTGTAGGGTCTAAAAAATATAGAGGTGGCCTTGGAATCTCTATGGAAAATTTGTGTCTGTATTGCTTTATTTTTTTAATCATGTAATGTTTGTTGTATTTGAAGATTAATGAAAATGTCTACAATTGCGTCTCTTTGTGATTTATTCATTTGAGAAAAATATTTATTTATTTATTTATTTAGTTTAGACAAAGTATTTAGAATTATATATTTTTTCTAATTATACCTAACTATTGTGCAATTTGTTCACAAGTTTGCTAATATCTCACAAGAGTCTGGAATGCCTGTGACAGTAGGTCCAGATTCGGATCTTAGCTGTGTATATAAGGTGTTGTTTCTCACAAGTAGTTTACCGTTGGGATTTCCCCATCCTTTATTTCCACTAATGCAGGGGAACTTCCTCTACCTCACTCATCCTTACAACTTAAATTCAATCGTTAAAAAAAACTTATAATGTCAAGATAAAAATTAATAATAAAAAACTAATAATCGTTTGAAAAATGTCTCTAGCAGATACCGCGTGTAATCGCTGCCTGTTATCTGAATGTTTGTATTGTACTGCCTGATAAAAGCATCTGGGAGACTATCATCGGTAACCATGGTAACCCACCCTTGATCACTAAATAAACGTACGTCATGTAACATGTTTCTCTGGTCGTTCACTCGATAGTTAATATGAATAAGAACGTGTCCTAAACACGACGTAATAATAAATGACTGGATGCAAGAATGAGAAAATATAGCTTTTTATTTTTGATTTATGATTCCTAAAGATAAAAATGTGTCATCATTTTTGGAAGTTAACAAAATATATATGACTAGCTCAAATAATGCCTTGCATTAATATTTACTTCTTTTCCCCTTAACGTTTCACATTTAGTCCATGCTCCCATATATGAGGGTAATATTTAATCAAGTTATTAAATTATATTTCTTCTAGCATGGCGTCTTACTACCCATTCGTGTAATAATAACATTAATAGGTTAGAGATGAGGAGGGTTGAATATAGAGGAAGTGTATCATCTGAGTCGAGAGATAAAGATAAACCATGTAGGGAAAAATAACCCTCAATACACTCGATCGGGATCCAACTACGATCTTCCCGTCATCGGAAGTTTAGTATACTGCAAAAATAGTGCCCTAGACCCTGTGGCCACCAAAGCGGGTATTATTAAATAATTGAATAACACATATTCATATTCTTAGATGTAACCACAAATTCATTAATAGTTTAATTTAAGTTGTAGGGAGGGATTTGGAGGGTAGTCTATAAGAAGTGAACCCAGTGAGAATCCGTAACATATGGGGTAAAAAAAAGTTTACGAGGTCAATATTCAAATAGTGATCTCCCCGTCACTAAATACAGTATATTGTGAGGTTGACGCCTTAGACTGCGTGAGCACATATGCTGGGGCTTAGCATTTCCTTTATTTGGACACTGCTGATAAGGGATTGAATAGGATTACATGAATTCATAGTATCTTTACTTTATTGGCAATAGTACTAATAGTCCATTTAACTGAGAAATTAAAGTGAACAGGCTGATCGCTTAGGGAAGTTAATTTTGCTATCACGCCTGGTCTATTTGTACAGTTGACCATGTATTTGGATAAGTAAACTAAATTTAAATCACGTCCCAACCGGGTGTATTGTGGGTGTTTTATCCTAAAGTTTTACAACTCTACCTTCAAGAATATTCTTGTACATTTCCTTTAACTTTTACTTTCCTCATCCGTACGCCACTACAGTAATTAAAATTTGGCAGCCCCCGTCAATTAATTCATCACTTTGGAAGGGTAAATCCACATTTAACCGATGATACATTTTTTCGGATAGTCTAGAAATCTAACCCAGAACTCTTAGCTCAACAATTATTGAAATGGTTAAATTGTGGTTGATACACAGAGCCACCTGAAGCATTATTTTGTGACCAAGGGAGTTTTCATTTAGGAATTTCACCCCCCCCCCCAAAAAAAAAATCACATAATTTTCTTTGTCTAAGTATTGTGTTATGACCTTTTTAGGAAACCACTACAAAACATAAGTTAATGCATGTCCTTGTACAGTTTTTTTATATTATTTTAATAGAATTTTTATTCAAGCTATATAAAATTTTAAATATTTAAATCGAACCACCTTAATTTTATTTAGCTTTGTCATATATCCTGGGACCAAAGTTATATTTAGGTCTTAAATATATAAAATAAATAATATTAATTTTAATTTATGAGTTCCTTAAGTTATTTAGAATATTGTAGTTTATATATAATTCAATATTTAAATTGGACGAGTGTAATTTTATGCAGTTTTGTGTCATAGTTAGGAACTAAGCATTCTATTTAATTTAAAATATGTAATATAAATAATTAGCATTACTTATTTAAATCTTTGAGGTATTTAGGGCATTAAAAGTTATTCTTATGCATATCTATCCAAACCATGATTTTTGGAGCTCTGGTGTATTTTCAGTACCCCTTTCGAGTAAAAACAAAATATTCTGTAAAATACAGTGCAGCAACGCTGTCAAAGAATTAGATATTTTATTTGTTTTGAACAAAGTATAGATTTGATTTTATCTTTGTAATAAATAACTAAATAGTATTCCTCTTTTTGTACCATACTGTAAGTAAATGTTATTTTCATAAACTTCAAATTTTTAACTTACATAACAGTGAAACAGCATTCCCAAAATTAAACACTATCAAGAATTTCTAATATCTGAATTTGACAATTTCCCCAAAAAATTCCTGGGTCATTGTGACATTTGGGAAGGTATATTCTACCCACATTTGTGGTCGTATGGTCAAAAGTGTCGTTCTAGTGTTGAAATGGATTACCAGTGAAATGAAGGTCGGGTTTATAGTCCCGGTAGTGTGTACTGAAGTTAGTTTATCCTAAATGGTTTACCATACCTCCTCCATGCAAATGCGGTTACATTTCCAATATAGCTATACCTTCCTTATCTTTACTTCCTTTATTTAGATATGTGAATTGTCTATTCTCTAGACGGATAATAAAAAACGACTATACGAAGGAAAAAAGCAAACACGTACATTTACACAGTACATTTATAAAAAATAGCACTCTTTATTTATAAGTAATGTTACTGTTTTATTAACTTTTTGGACCAAACATCTTCCTAAGCCTCTTGTTTTCGAACATCCTGAATTTATATTCGTCATGTAAGATAAGAGATCACGTTTTATAGCCATAAAGCACCACCAGTTAAATTATTTTGTGTTTTCTGAGTTTTACATTCCTGGGTACCAGGCGAAATGACAACAACTTGCTGTAATAGTATGTATTTACCGAATGTTTTATTTTCCTAATCTCCACTCTGATAGTATTGCTTGTTAAAGCTCTCTTTAAATATATAAACTCATTATCCCTGTCAAATGATATGCTGTTCGCAGAAATCTCTAAAATTATCGCCCCCAATATCTGCAATCATATACTTTATATTTTCAACGTTCACTTTTAAACCTATTTTCTCACTAGCCTTTAGTAAAATTTTTGCATTTCTTGAAACAGCTTCCTTACTATTGCTGGACAGAGCAAAATCGTCTACGTGTCCTATTAGCGGCGTCGTACTGTTTAATGTCAACCCTTCCCTAATCTATTGCATGAACTTAATAAAGTACTCTAACGCTAGATTAAAGAGCAATGTGGAAAGTGCATCTCCTTGTTTAAATCAATTATGTATTTCGAAAGTATCTGATAAGTAAGATTCAACCCGTACCCTGCCACGCATATCAGTCAAACATACCTTAGTTAGCTTGACAAGTTTCTTGGATATCCCAAACTTGACTAAAATTTCATTCAACTTATTTATTTTAACTGAAAGTTTAATGTTGATAGGAAAACAATGGTTTTACATTCTAAAACTTGCTTGTTATAAACTAATTATTAATATCCCAGCAAGAATTATTGTTGCCTCGTCACACTATCCGTTTTAGCTACTCGGTTTAATTAAGCTAACGGGGTAAGGAAGGTAGAATTTAGAGGAATTGGTGCCCTAATTCTCGTAGATGAAGAGAAAAATGCCGTCAGTATTAACCGGCCTGAATTTCAACTCCAGCCTCCTCGTTACAGAAAAACTAAACTAGATTAATTTTGTCTGGACGCCTACTATTGCGTGTTAGGACTAACTTTTTGTGACTTATAGAGTTGTGTACACTAAATTACACGTTACTATTGTTACTATATATATAGTAATTATATACTATATATATATATAGTAATTATATTCTTATCAATGTACAAACATTGTTGCTTTAGATCATATTCTTATATTATCAACAACTTTCAGATAAAACAAAGAGGATATATTTTCAAGTATCATTCAAACAACATCCCACCTACAAATTTAATATGAGAAGTTTCATACAAAGGCAATAATAAGGTTAAACACTTGTTCACTTTAGAACTGGGGGATGATGTTAACTAACAATTCTAAACTTGGTTTTTGGTCTTAGAAATTTAATTATCTCTTCACTGAAAACAGTTTTCTCACTCTAAGCCACTAACTGTTGTGCTATAGGGGAAATTAAACTAAGCAATAATACCAAAGTTTCCAAACTTTTACGATTTAATTTTCTTTGATAACATTATGAAATAAATGTCAGACTGGCAAACCAACATGATATGTATTCGTTTAATATGTTTTGGTGCCTTTTGTATTACTTACTACACGTCAAAGCTGTTCACTTATTTATACTTTTAAGGTAGGAATGAGAAAGTAGAACTTAGATGAAACGTGTTCGCTTAAGTACGAGTGGGAATTTAACAAGAAATAAAACACCCTTAGTACAGTCAGCTGGGAACATAACCCCGACCTCCTCGCTATCACCAGAAAACCAGACTAACCCAAATTTAAGTTTAGTCCATGTCTCCACAGATGTGTGCACGTACACTACTTTTTCGACGTGTCTTAGTACCTGTTCATGTTATAAGCATACCGGTATATTAATTACGCTAGTGAGACAGGACAGAGTTGAATTTAATAGGAAGTTCATCAACAATTTTTAAAGCAAGAATTGGAATCCATTTGCAAAATAAAACAAACCGACTGGGATTCTAAACCCGATCTTTCATTCAATGACAATATATTCTATAAAGGGAGTTCTCGTCACCACCATTTATGTGTGTAAATTCATATTAATAATTCCTATTTACTCTATTGTCAATATCAGGTAGCTAGAAATTAAATTGTCTAAGCTAAGTGGATTGAAGGAGGGCACATAGAATAAGTACTCGCAAGCATTGGCTTACATTATTTACTATTTAAAATCTAGTTAAAATATAACATCTGGACACAGATATTATTCGTAAATATAGTTAATTTCCATCTTTATTATACGGTCTAGTTTAACTTGACAGGATAAAGAAGGAGAATATTATCAGCGCCATCTTTGAGTAATAATGGCCTAGATAGGCAAAGGGAAAAGCTGTGAAGCTTTAGATTGTGAAAATGTAAAAAAAAATCCACGGGTGTCATTAGAGGGGGGGGGTGCTATATCCCCCCAATGATCTTCTCAAATGGGGAGCTCCTATTACCATTACCAGTGAGAGGTTTTAATCATAAAAATAAAAATTCCTGTTATCAGATGCATAAACAATGTAGCTAACTTAATTAAATGACTTTTAGAAGTAATTCCATTATTTTATTGCTGTCCAAGATTTGAAACTTAATTATTTTAATAATTCGAGTACGTGACAGTAATCCTAAAGTAATTTGTCTTAAAAGTTGAAAAAAAAAAGTTATTTGGCCCAAAGTCATTTGACCTACAAAATTAATTTTACCAAAAGTCAGTTGGCCTAAATTCATTTTCCCTATTAAGTAATTTAACCTCAAACAAATTTCAAATAAAAAAAACAAGTTTGTTAGGTTCACCAAAATTAATTCTACATAAAGTCAGTTGGTCTCAAGTCATTTGGCCTACAATTTGGGTCAAATAACTGCAGGCCAACTGACTGGTACCCAATAATTTCCTTTATGTCACAATGTGTTTTATCACACACAAAATTTATATTCAGGTAACATAGAGTAAAATAACTATTATGAGTAGGCCTATAATATAAGCTATAATAGAGTTGATGTTGTCAGGCTGGCGCTGTGTAGAGGAGCTCTCCCAGAAGAGATGCTGCACAAAGGGCAGAGCGTGACCGTCATAAAATGGACAAATAGCTGCGTGTATATTGTATGACTGTCATTTACTTACAACTTTAAATTTGTAATAATTTAATGTGTTCCTCTTATTATTTACTTCAATATTTGTTATTTATTATATAATATTTATTGACAAGTATTCTATTAATTATTAATCAATTTTATTAAATTTAATTGATTTCTCACAGTATTCTATATTATTCAAGTTTCCTTATTTTGGGGTTTCTGGTCTAAGGCATCACTCTAGCAATAAACTGTATTTAAGGCGATGGAGAGACTGGGGTTAAAATCATGGTTGGCTGTACTGAGTCAATTTTTTTAGCACCACGTCTTACTACCTGTTCAGTTTATATGCCTATGTACTAATTACATTAATGGCTTTGGGATTTGAAAGGCTTAACTGTCAGGAAGCGTACCCAAATTTGCGCGGGAGGAAAGTGTAAAGCCATTTAGGGAAAACCACCCTCAATGCACCAGACTGGGATTGAACCCCAATCTCCCCGTCTTCGTCAGTTTAGTCCAATACGATAATAGCGCGTTAGACTATGGGGCATGAGAGCCGTAACAGAACAAAAAATGTATTTATATTAATAAATATCACAAACTGGTACGTGTTTATTGCCCAGAGAATTAGCCCTAGTACTGGAATACAATTCAATGAAATGAGAAATGATTACCTGGACAGAGAAATAGAACTTGGGACCTTTGGATTTTCGAGTCAACCCTCTACCACTGGGCCATCCTGTTTGGTCACAAAAAAACAACTCAATCTAACAACTAGTGAAAGATGTCCTGAATACGAAATGCACCAAGATGGATCATTGGCTTGAAAATCCAAAAGATTCCGGATTCGATTTAAGTATCCAATTAGTTGTTTCTTACTTAATTGAATTTTAAATATCCTTACAGTTGATCATAAAATTTGTATGATAATCCAACTTGAATTATTCTAAGTTTAATTGGCCAGGATGTTGAAACCCGATACGGTTAGTAATTACCTTTCTGTGAACTTGGGACTTCTCCTTATTACCTTCTCCTCGAGTATAACAAACTTTGACATCCTTCTGATTCAAACAAATACAAGTTTTTAAAGTTAGTCTTAGCAGTCTGGCTCTTAGTAAGAAGTAAAATAGTCTCACTTATCTATAGTCAAGTAAAATAAAACCTTTAAACATATTTTAGTTATAAAGTATATCAGTATCTCTTGACAAACCAATTCTATTTTAACAAAATTTTAAATATTACTCAAGAAAATGTCTTGTAATGGATTACTATTATTATTGTGTGTAGCATCTTACTATCCTCCCGGGCTAGAGGTATTTTAATTACACTAAGAGTTTAAGGATAATGGTATAATTTAGAAGAAATATACATGCATTAGCGTGGAGTGATAATGGGAAACCATTTATAAAAATGTGAGATCAATACACCCAATAAGGATTCGAACACTAACATCCCCGTTACAAGAATAAAATACTTGATGAGCTTGACACATTTTTTCCATGCAACCACTGATACAAGTAATGATCTATTAATATGTAAAATAATAAAATCACTTTTAGTCTTTATACATTTTAGAACATTACAGTGGGACACACATCAATGGGCTCGCGGACTAAATATCAAGCTCATATACTTCAATTTACCAGGTGACGGTAAGGTCGATGCTTGAATTCCAACTGTGTGTACTGAGGGTAGGTTTTATTTCTAATATTTCATCATTCTTTCAACCAGAAAATTCTGGTTCACTTACTGTAAAATATACCTTCCTCGTCCCTACCCAATAGCGTAATCAAATGCAGATACACTGGAAGGGTGTCAAGGAGCGCAACTCAAAATTATGTGTGGTAGGGATGAGAATGATAGCTTCATTAGCATGGGCAATAAATGGAAAAAAATATTTTTTTCTTTAGGTTGGGTTAGAAAATTATTATTTATTTTGATTAATTCATGTTTAAATAATGCAGGATTAACTATTGTGTTTGTGTTCAGGACTGAAGTGGGGTACACATTATACAGTAAGTATTTTTTTGGAAGTTTTTGTCAATTTCTTAAAAGATTTTTTTTAAATAAATCATTTAAATGTAAATATTTGATTTTATAGTAGGAATTACAGGGTCATACTTAGGCACAAACACAGACTTACACAGGCACGCAAAAGCACAAAAATTATCACAAACATACAAGAACACATAATCACAAACCTAGGCACAAACGATCACAAACACAAATGCACACAAGCAGGAACGTAGGGACACGCAAGCACAAAAAAGCCCGCACACACAGGCACAGACACAGGCACACAAATACACAAGGATGCCCACATAAATAGGCACACACGGTCTTACAAATACAAACACAGAACAGGTACAAAGAGGAACACACAGGAAAACATCGGTATACAAGGCATACACAGGCACACGCAGAAACATGAAAGTACACACAGGCATACACAGTCACACACACATGTGCCCAAGCACATACAGACTCAAACACAGTCACATACATATGCACAAGTATAGGTACACACAATTACACACAGGCATACACAGACACACACAGGCACGCAAAAGCACAAACATTATCACAAACACACACAAGAACATACAATCCCAAACTTAGGCACAAACAACCACAAACACAGATGCACACAAGCAGGAACATAGAGACACGCAAGCACAAACACAGGCACACACAAGCACAAAAAGCGTGCATGCAAAGGCACACACAGTCTTACAGATAGAGGCGCGCATACACATATGCACAAGTATAAGTACACAGTCGCACACAAACCCGTGTAAAACCAGGTCAATCCATTAGTGAACAAGGCTATAAAAATGTTCGGACATTTCTTTCTCTATCATGTGTTAACATTAGGGGGAGGGTGTGAGAAGCAAAACGACCATCCTTGGTGATTGCTTGAAAAAAAAACAAGGGAAAAGTCATCTTGATTCTAGAAAATACTCTACTCTGTTGACTAAACGTTTGAAAATAAATATAGCTGTTTATAAGATTTGTTTCGAGAGGTTGGGGCTTTTATTTGAAATGTGTTGATATTTTGAAAAGAACGCTGTACACTATAAATCCTCCTATTGTTTATATCTTTTGACCTATATAAAATCTGAGGTTTTATTTTTACTATAATGATTGGACCAACAAATCCTACTGTTTATAAAATGGCTCTTCTGATCTTTAATAGATAGATAAATTTGAATCGCATGATCTTAGCTTAAAACCACTTAAAGTGCCTATAAATGCTAGCCATGGATGGCTCTCTCAATAAATAAATTTTAAGAATTTCAAGATATTTGTTTGAACAACTATTTTGCAATCATATTGTAACATTTCAAATATAAAATATTCCTATGTGTATCATTATACTAAAGGAAAATAAAAAGACGCTAGAGCTGTAAATGTGTCACGGCCATTATCTTAAGTTCAAGCAATAACAGTAATGCCGTAAAAATAAGTTACTTATTACCAAAATATTATCGAAAATATTAATATTGTGTTGTTCACAAGACAAATATACAGAATATTTGGAAACCCATAGCCCAAACTTCACATATAAATGGTTTGAGCCTAAAGTAATACAGAATCCCTACACAACTATATTTGAAAAGCTATGCTAATGCAGAAGAGTCTTGGAAACTCACGATAACTCGACATTCCGTGTAACTCAGCACTCAATAACTAGACATTCCGCGTAACTCAACGCGTCACGTGAACACAGTTGTTGGCACCAGTCATCACAATCCAAGGTCATTCAACTGTATAACCTCTCAGTTTGTTTGTGTAACTCGAGTGGAACAGTCATGCTGTGGTGTTTTTACAAATGATGTGTTTGTTAGTTTTCCAATTCAGTAACGTGTTATTCAAATCAATACAATATTATATGTACAGTACTGTACTGAATTTCTGTATATTACACGTACGTATATACAACATTATATTAACATATAATGTATTGTACTGTACGAGTTTACGTATATTACTGTTACTGTACCGTACAATACTACAGAACAGTACAACTGTACCTATAATATAAGATACTGTACTGTGATTTATCCTTGTTTAGTAAACAGGCATCTTATGCAAGTTCATTCGTAAAACTCGATATTTAAATAACTCAACACCATCTCAGTCCACATTAGGCAGAGTTTCCGAGACTCTATTGTACGATTAAATTGTGTCCAAAGTTTTGGGGTACAGAGCCGGGATAGCAACGCTGTTCAATCATGCGTGTAAAACAGGTTTCTTAGGTATTTGGCACGCAGCATTACACACCTCGACATCTTGGATCACGGCAGAAGAACATAACACAATTAACAGTAAACGACACAACAGTCCATCTAGAATTGTAAATACGTTCTGAGGGTCATCATTAACGGTCCTACATCACAGAAAGTGCTTGTCATGATTGCATGTGCAGTGCCGTGCGCCTAGCTCCTATGCGACTTGTTGTGCATGCATGTTTGACAGCTTTGCTATCCTAGTGCTATACGCCTAAACATTGAACCCAATTCAATGGTATTGGCATACTTTTCCGGATATAAGTTTATTGGGATTTTGTATTACTTTTTGTTCAAACAAGACATGTATGTAGTTTGGACTATGAGTTTCCGAACACCCTGTATTATTAACAGATTTCAAGATCCTTTTGTGTTGATGCTCTTGACTCTAATTCTATATAAGTTTCAATAATATATATGAATTTTGAACACAAAACAAAGGAAGAATATCTTTGACTCAATAATTTCCCTAATAGATACTACATTATCGGATGAATAATGAAAGTGAATACAAAGTGAATAAACTTTCAGAACCTTTAAATGATTGAAAAAGGAAAAAAAGTTGTAAAACTTCTCTAAGGAAATTAAAAATTAATACAAAAAAATAAAGAAAAGGTTTCTCGGATTCTTGTTGCTCGGAAACTGTTTTCTTATAGTCTGAGAAACTTCTTAAAATTATGTTGATATATATATTTGCATCAGGAAATAGGATACGCCGTTGAAATCTTAGGGGATTCAATCAACTTCAGCTTCCTCAGAGCAGTGTTCACTATTTCATGATTGCTTTTCGAGATTGTTGACGGATAAAGTTCGTCTCTCCGAGTGACGTGGTTGATAGGTTTTATTAATGTACACTCTGGTTACAGTGATAGGTCACAATCTCACCTTGACAATTAACACTATGGTATTATCTAAACGATGCCTACACCATTGTGGAAAAGACCAAGGTAAGCATACGATCTTTCAGTGTAAACGAAATTTACATAATTATAGTGTATACTTACAGATTGAGTTGTCTGATTGATAACCGCGCAATTTTATAGTTGAGACATAAACTAAATACAGTTATTTGTAGCGGTAATGTATTGGTTATTAAATAGTTGTTAGTAGAACACACACATACACATGGATAACATACCCTAATAGCTTCTACTTAAGACAAAACCAAGTCTCTCAGCTAAAAGGTCAGCACAACCCTTCAGACATGTTGAGGGGCTATCCTTTCATTGAGTATTTGTTTAAAATATTTTATCTACATGTAAAATACTTTTAGTTAATTTAGTAAAACACCAATATTATTATTATAGATACACACTTTGAGAGTAAAATTTAATGATTATTTTTTGTTTTCGTTTTACTAAGCACCCGATTAATCCGCATTTAATTAATCTAATCGAGTAAGAAAGAATAAGGTGTAATTTGATGGTAATATGCCCGAGTTCCCGAAAAGGATGGCGGAAATCATATATAAAAAAATACTTTCACTATACACATTATTTGGGGCTATTTGGAAACTGTCCCTCGCGTACGGGCTATCAGAGGCCAATTTCTCTCTGAAGCCGCTAAATGACATGTTGGTGGCGGTTCCATAAACCAGTCTGGAAAACTGCTGAGGTAGTTTTCCCAGTAGTGTAATAACGATAAAACTCCCGGTCGACCGGCAGAAACAACTCATCTTCTTTTTGGACTGGAAACGAGATATGTTGTAAATTGAGAGAGAGGAAGGAACCTGTATAACGTGTTTATGATGTGTCCCTGAGGTAGGGGACCCTATGATTGCTTACACCAATTATAATGGAGATTTATTATTTTTGATAATCTAAGCCTTGGACGTACGCACTGTATTTATCCTCGGAATAACCCCCAAAGAGCTATGCTTTTATTTTAGATCTTGTTTGGTACTAGTATTATTTTGATTTTTCACAACGTCTCACTAACCATTGGGGTATATATGTCACAGGAAAAGTAGATTGTTAGGGAGAGTTGACTCGGTCTAGGTAAAGTCGACGCTTACTAAAAGTATCAGTAAAAGTTGATAGAGAAAAAACAGATAAACTTTTCCTAGGAAAAGTTAACTATGCCTGCTGTGGTTTAGTAAAAGTAGATTCCGCGATGTTGCTCTCCACATGCGACTTCGCGCGCACATCTTTGTTTTAAGTATCCCAGCTCTATTTGTTTACTGTTGTTTTCTAGGTTAGGTTAGGTTAGGTTAGGTTAGCTCTGCAACTCAAAGTGTCACAAATCTTTACCTTGCTGTAATAAATAATAAATATTTATATCTCTCTTTGTATCATAAAGGTTTTGCTTTTTTATTTGTTTTTTATTAGGTAGTAGACCATTTCCTTGCAAAAAGTCAACTTTTACTAACTCAAGGTATAAGAGTATACTTTCCCTAGGTACTAGTAAATGTTGATCGAAATTCATCACTTTTAGCTTTTAATCAACTTTTACTAAAAATACCAGTAAGAGTCGACTCGGCCTAGGTAAAGTCGACTCTTACTGGAGAATCTACTTTCCCTGTAACATACATACATATATATATATATATATATATATATAAATTACTTTTTTATCACCAGTGTTTACTAAGTGTTAAGCTTATATGCATAAATTATAATTATTCTAATAGGGTAGGGATAAGGAAGGAAATATTTTATAGGTGCTCTACCTGGACTTGCTTGGAAGTGTGAAACCATTTAGAAACAAACCTACACTCTGTATACCTGAACAAGATTTGATCCCTATCTCCTCATATTTATCAGGCCAGTTCAGGCTACGGCCATATGTGTAACCTGGTCACCAGAACGTCAAGCAATATTATTTATATGGTAGACACAAAGTCACTCTTGTTTGCGACCAGGTCGCTGTCGTCAGCTAGCTGTCACCTAGTATGGGCATACCAAACAAGGTTCGCGGCGTTTCTGCTGTGGCGACCAGGTCGCAAGTATGGCCGGGTATACACCATACACCGAAATAATACTGTATGTTATTATCTGAGAATGCAGCTCCCCCATTTCTCCACAGGTCCAACTTCATTGAAAACATCTTACGTTTATTGAGCTACTTAACCCAAGCATACTACCAATTAGTTTGCAAAGCACTGGGACTCTTGGAGAATGGGAGAATGACTCACGCTGGAGCAGTAATTTATCAAAGTCTGCTTTGTGTCGTTCTTATTCCTCACTCAGATATTTACTCGCCACCATATGAGCCCCTAAGAATACAAGTGGTGTAAGTCATTTTTTCTCATTTTGAGATAATTGGAGGTAAAGTTAGATCCATATAGAAAACTCACCGATTTTTCTGATCTTTTCAAAATAATTAGGTGCATACATAAAGGTTCAACTTAACTTATGCACTAATCAAAATTAGAAAATATAAAAAACTTATCTAGTTAAGAATTTATTTTTACAATTATTTGTATTATTTGATGACTTAGACCATTTGTGCTGTGAACAATTTTTAGAATTAGGCAATTAAATAACTCAAAAGCTGTTTGTCTAAGTTAGGTAGTTTTTTAATTGTTAATTATAGATCAAAAAACTTATTTATGTTAAATTTAACGCTATTTATGTTAAATTTAAATCTCCCTAACTTGACACGCATTACATGGCCATTGTCACTCCCATCACTTTGAAAGACTAAACAAAGTTATTTTTCATAGTAGCACTGTAACTTCAATAGAGATTTATTATCACTAACGCTAAACAAGATTTTGAAAATAACTAATGACAAAAAGTAAAAATCTAATGTGTTAAAAGACACAACCAAAAAAAATTTAAGCAACATAAAACACAAAACCCAACTTTCTCACATGAAATAGTTTGCACTATCCCCTGAATTGGAATTTGTTATTGTTCATTATTCTCGTCTAAAATAAAAATTACAGTTAGCAAACAGTTATAATGAAACAATGTAAGTAGCATTAGTAATAAGCAATGCCTAATAGTTTATTTTATTTAAGCCCTACTAAAGATTTAAGCAACGTAAAAACTTAACTTTTTCGCGTGAAATAATTGACCTTATCTACTAAATTGGAATTTTTTATTGTTCAATATTCCCGCCCAAAATAAAAAAATGCCTAATAATATATTTTTATTTAGGCCTACTTTCTGGATCATACTCGGAGCCAGATGATGAATTTATTAATTCATTTTCGATCGTAAAATCACTAAGTGTGGTCATTATAACTTAGAAATTTGAACCAGACCATCTAAATTCAAAAGCACATCATGACTTACACCACTTGTTCTGACAACAAACGCGTTGGTGTGTTAACAAGCTCAAATATTTAGTGTATTCTAGCGGCAAACATATAAAGTATGACCTACACCACTTTACCAGTTGACAGAATGAATCATTCTTCATATGCTTACATTGTTAACTCAAATATGAAAAAAAGTGACTTACACCACTTGTATTTTCAGGGGCTCATATTAATATATTTCACATGACAGATTCTCTCGCACTTTGGCTACTCCATAGGGAAAGCATATCAGAAGATAATAAAGATAGAATCATAAAAAGAGTAATTGGTAAACAATTTCTATTTCAGTGAAGATATTTGTAACACAGGTTAGAGTAAAGTCAACCAAATTGGAAGGTGTATTTCGGAAAATATCGTGAGGGACTTGGATTTTCTTCTACCCAAACATTTGTACGGATTTATGTTCTATTGAGACTATTTAGGAGGGCTGGCAAACGACTGGTCATTCTTATTACAAACTTTTAGAATAAACAGGCCTCTATTAAACACAGAACAACTTTCTGTATGCATAAAGGTATTATTATAGAGTGTTCTAGGTCCAGTAGGAAAATAGTTATTTTAATATGAGCCCGAATGTAAAGGAAATACTTTAATTATTAATTTATTCTTGGCTAAGCTAGAGTTTAAGGTATGTGTCCATCAAACCTGTCCTTCCTGTTTAAATGTATGCCATTTCCTATAAAGGTTTGCTATGCGATGACCATCAGCACAGCGCAAGAGCAAACCCTGAAGGTGGCAGGTGTTGATCTCCTCGGCAGGTGTTTATCTCCACGGCAGGTCTTTCTCACATGAGCAACTATTTATGTGACTTTTACCACTATAGCTATAGTAGAAACATGTAATTGCTCACTCCTAATAATAAAACTACTAACGTCGTTTGCAAATAGGCTTTAACTTAAATGTTCTTACTTAATTTCCTTCAAGTAATACACACATTCTGTGTATTTAATCTTTAAAAAAAATACACTTCATATAATTTTTATTTATTCTGAAGATACATATTTTATCAACGCTTAGTCAAAGCTTTCATCATGGTGATTTCAACCTTATACCTTGCGGGCTTTATTCTATGTGTGGAAAATTAAAAACTCTGATAATAGGAAGGTTATTGTTTAAATGAAAATACAGTTAACTCCCGATTGTCCGCGGTAATGGAGGGGACGAGTGCCGTGGATAACACAAAGCCGTGGATAATCTTCATATTTAGTAAAACAAGAGATCGTAGCACATTCAATTCAAACTAGTACTCACCTATTGCGTTTGTGAACACATAATTATATTTCACGAACTAAGATAATTAAAAAAAAAATTTTTTTTTAATTTTTATTTAGCACCGCGTCTNTTTTTTTTTAATTTTTATTTAGCACCGCGTCTTACTAACCGTTCGGGTTATACGCTTAAGTACTATTTACGCTAATGGGTTAGGATTTGGGAAGATTGAATATAGAGGAAGTGAACCCGCATTTGCGTGGAGGGAGAGTGTAAAACCATTTAGGAAAAACCAATCCCAGTTCACCCGACCAAGATTCGAGATTCTCCCCGTCCTCGGAAGTCGAGCTCAACACGACTAGCGCGTTAGCTAACTACGCTACCGAGGCGGGTAAATTAAAAAAAATACTTTAAATACTTTAAGTCAATGTACAGGGGATATTTTGTTTATCTTTTTAACTACTGTTCTATTGACACAAGTAGGCCTAAACATTTAACAAATTAAATTGAATTTTGATAGGTCATAGGAGCGTGTCATCTTCCTGTTCCAAAATAATTAAGAAGGTTATGAGTCTATTACAGTGCAGTTCACCTTGCATGGACTTTTTTGTCCCTCTGGTCATTATCTCTTCCTTAAGGATACTGAGTACAACAATCGGTAGCCCTTTATTCTCTACCAACGCGGCATTTTTACAAAAACGTATTTTCTGCTGTTGGTGATGTCACCGTTAAGCCACAAAGAAGATAATCCGCCCACGTATAATCGAGAGCTTAATGTATTTTTAAAACTGACACTAACGCGAGGTAAGATGCGGGAAAAAGCTAGTTATCTATACTTGTAAAATAAAAAAAAAAGATATTATTATTTAACATTTTAAACAATTTACAGGTATAAATCATGAAATAAATCGAAAGTTAATTTTTCAAAAATTTCAAATATTGATTTTGTAAAATAGTGTTAAATTAATTTATTTAAAAAAATTAAACAATTATTCTTATTTAACATGAAAGAAAATCGGCCAATTAGCCATTTAGAACCAAATCGTTGAGGCAATTTTTTTTAAGATTTCAAAATTTCAAAAATATTTTATCAGTCAACTACCCTTGAACGAATTTTCCTCCAAAAAAGAAAAAAAAATGTATAGGGGACCTATATGTTATTTATCATGTAAAAGACTACTCACATTTCCTTTTCAAACAAAATCACCAAATAAGTACACTACCTTTAATTTGAGGACTAGAGCTAAAATTAAATAAAAAGCCCTGTGATATCACTATATAGCATAGAAATATTAAGTTCAAACAAAATCCATTTACTCATTTCGGCTATAGCCCTAGGGACAGATATACAGACACGGGGACAGAGATAATTGTAAAATCCACATTTTTCGGTTCATCATAATCTCGAGGTTGAAAATTCTCACGATTACAATACTTTCACAGTGTATGAGAATATAATAAAAAATGCTATTAGTTAATTAATAATTATAGAGCTGATTATGAAAATATACTCGTAGCCACCCACATTAGCATGG
This sequence comes from Timema bartmani, assembly GCA_902151455.1. Taxonomy (NCBI): domain Eukaryota; kingdom Metazoa; phylum Arthropoda; class Insecta; order Phasmatodea; family Timematidae; genus Timema; species Timema bartmani. Next base: position 3,341 of record CABFWB010001738.1, on the reverse strand, counting down.
AGAAAATATGGCAAAACAACAGGGAAGCCAAATGTGGAAAAACCCATCACAATAACATTGGGATAGGAGTCAATTCTTTTCATCCTTGTCATTGGTGACCGTGCATTACGTCTTTGACCACATGACCACCGCTGCAGATCTCCCAGGTTCCTGTAGATTTCTAGCCAACTTCTGCTACTATTTAGCCACAAAAGTGACTAGGTCCAAAATTTAAGTGAAAAACAGAAATACATCAAATGTACTTTTCTGTTTTTTGAGAATGTTTGTCAACAAACTAAATATATCTTTATTTATAGAAAAGCCACTATTGCCTTTAAATTAGAAATCAAGTTAAATTAGAGCATGCAAACAGAATATAATTTGTATTTTCATTCTTTCCTATTTCACCATTCAGATTTCACTTTTCATCTTTCACTTATATAATTATGCTCCTTTCTCTGTATTGTATCGATTCTCACATTTTGTTTTCCCTTTTTTATGTTCCGTTTGCACCACTCTTCTTTATATCGTTTTTTGTTCAACTTGCACAACTTTTATTCCTATTTTCCTTGTTCCAATCATCCCCTTCACTTCAGATTTATTTGCTGTTTCAATTAACCGATTTTGTTTTCTCCTTTTCCTCCTTTGTTCCTCCCTGTTTGTGGTTCACTTGTCTCATTTTACTTCCTTTTGTTTGCTGTATCAGCTTACACGTTTTGTTTCTTCCTTTTTTTTTCAATTTTCACCTCTCTACTTTCATTTGTTTTGGTTTTGCTTGAATCACTTTTCTTCCTATTGTCTTATGTTCTAATCATCCTACTCTTCTCATCTTTGTTTCCTGTTCCGATTTCCTCAATTTTCTTCCTCCTGCTGATTGTTCCATTCGTCCCCTTCTGTTTTTCTCTGTTGGCTATTCACTTTTACTTGGGACCGTGGGGTGGGGTCACTTGCCTCCCTTCCCTAATGTTGGCAAAAAGCTTGAAAGCTGGTAATTTTGGAGATAATCGAGATCTGGCGCTGGAAAATAATTATAGAATTGCCTTGTACCATTGTACTTTCAATTATGAAAGTTATTTAAAGCTGACTTTTCCAGACACATTTTAAAATTTCTCCTCTGTCGATTCCAACTATTCAAAAGCCCCCAACTTCATGATTGATCAAGCATTGAAAGGAGTAGATTGTAGTAGATTGTCTAGAAAGATTAGACAATCAAGTGGGCCAGTAGCACCATTGTTACTACCTGCTAGTTTTAAGGCTATTACTACTACTAGTCACTAGAAGCCTTAAGAAGGTTAGATATTGTTTGAAGTTGATCACTTGATAAAGCCTGGAGCATTTACGAGCCGAAACCTGTTAATTTTCCTAAACGAAATGAAAGTGAAAGTCAAAATAAACAACATTTGTAACTTGAAAAAACCCATCACTAACAAATAAATTTAAAAATACAGCTATCTAAAATCTCGATTCATGGCACAATAATCACCTAAAATTTTAAAATTTTCCAAGGGAGCACTCCCTAACCTCCCTGTTTATAACCCCCAGGCCCCCGATTTTCTCAACGTTGTCCTTGTAATATCCCTGGTAACCTGGGAATTTGTATAATTTCAGAATGCCTAGAGTTGTAAATTTCACTCTCGCTACAACCCCCTCCCCTCCCAACCTCCCAAATATATTTCATCCAACGTCCCTGCGTGTAAAATTTCCTCTTCCTCCTGTTATTATTCCACTTGTCCCATTTTCTTTCTCCTTTTGTTGCTCCACTTTTATTATTCTTCCGTGTATTTTTAACTATCTTTCCTTCACTCTCATTTCTTCTGATTTCTTTTCCCACTTGCCCTATTCTGCTTCCGTCCGGTTTTCTGTTCCACTTGCCCCATTACGCTTCCTCTTATATTCTTAGGAATATATTCGAGGACCATCCCGTAAGGATGAGGGGGTTGGAGAGAGGTTAGAGGTTGGGTGGGTTCATCCGTCATTCGTCAGTCGTGCGGTGGTACGCCCCCGCCTCCTCTTTTCCCCACAGCGTCGAGTTAGCGCTACGGCGTCGCGACCCCAGTATCCCCTCGTCTATCGTTCAGAGCGCAAGCATTGCGGCCTCTCCCTGCCATCGCGACGGTTTCCTAGAGCCTCCTCGCTAACAGCTGTTCGCAGTCAAACCGCACTTGTTCGTGTCTGTTCGCCGGGAATAAAGTCGCAGTCTTCTTCATTCGCGTTGTTCTTAGCTGGATCCTCTTCACTGACGATTTATCGACGTCCTATCTTAAAGGTAGGGATACCGTTTACGTTCATTCATGAAAATGTCATATGCTCGGTGTAAGAGTGGGCTACGTGGAAACGGCTAGATTAATATTATAGTAGGAAGGCACTTTGTAAAATAAATATACCCTTTATCTTGCTGTCTACATTAATGATATATTCATTTATTATTGATATATTTTATATCACAGTGGTGAATCACATTATTTTACTTACAAATATATATAAAAAGCATTTGATTAACTTTTATAAAGGTAAAAAAAAAGCTATATTCTTGATTTGACTCCATTATTTAACTGTAGTTAAAATATTGTATTATTCAAAGACTGTGTTCAAATAAAACAGTGCAGTGAAAAACACTCTGTTATTGCAACATTCATTTTACAGTTGTTATAAATATCATACTAGACTAAAGTAATACTTTTATTTCTAATCAGGGATTAAATAGCCTAGCTACTATAGTTAAAAAACTGCTATAGCCGTATCCAAAAGTCATATTCTTTAAATTTAAAAAATCACACTTTGGCATGGGAATCAAAACCAGAACCTGTGACTTAATACGCCAATGTTCTTACCATTGACCTATTCAGGAAGCGTCCCCCAATTCATGGCTGCCTTAAAATATGAGTGAATAATGGCCCTAAGTACATGATGACTCCTGCATATATCACTGTTAAAAGTATCGCAGTACTAAGCCAAAGGTCCGGGGTTTGATTACTGTGTTTAAGTGTCATCTTTGATCTTAATAATACATTTATTTTTGCTCCTTTTCTTAGATGTATAATATACTATTTTATCGTAAGAGTTAGTTAGGAGATGGAGAGATTTTTCATTACGACTCAGCTTGGACCAAGTTCAATATATTTTTGCATTTCAATTGTATTTAGTTTATATTTCTTTCAATGGGATTATGTGATGTTTTCTGTACTATTTATTCTCTTATGTATATAAATAAAAAGTAATTTGGGGATATTCCGTATTGTTAGTAAGCCACATAGCATTTAATAAAACTTTATCATTAATTTACTCGCCTCAAAATTATGATTTTCCAACGCGTTTTAATACCCTTCCGATATATCCGAAATTTAATTAGGCTAGTGGAATAG
>CABFWB010001737.1:90729-142636 GCA_902151455.1 Timema bartmani | reverse complement strand
AGTCATGTGTGGAGGTGTAGCATACCGCGCGGGCGTTTAGCCAACAAGTTGCTACCTTTCAATCTCGACGGAGTGTACGTCCCAAACTTACAACGGGCATTACTCGATTATCTATTGTTTGCCAAAGACATGCGATGCGCATGCGCACGCTTAAATATGGCTTTACTAAACAAACACAACTCGTAACGAGCAATAAAAGAATACCAACATTCCAACACTTCCCTTCGAGTTGGTAATATAAAAAAGTCACTATTGCGAATCACTTAGTCTGGCTGATCCATGCATAGCATGTGTTTAACTTTGGGCAGTCCTTTTGTTAAGTAGTCTGTAACTTGATCGTCGGTTGAGATGTGAAATACACGAAGTTCCTTGCGTTTGAGTACGACCTTCATAAAGTGGTGACGGATATAGATATGCTTACTTCTTGCGTGGAGCATCGGATTCTCTGAAATTTTCAGGAAGCTTCTATTGTCGCAGTAAATGACTATCTCGACCAAGTCACCAAAGCTCTTATCTATGAGGGATTGCTGCAAATAGACGGCTTCCTTGATACTGACAGTAGATGACACGGTGTTTCGTCCCAATTTGACTTTTGACACTGATCAGTGTGACGTAATCAATGTGTGTTATGTCGCAACACTCCTCTTGGGGTTTCCCTGATTATGCCATCGCAAATCTGGTGCCAGTATTTTTCCGTCGGGGTTACTTACCTGCATTTCTCCTCTGGTTATTTCCATAATGACATGGGGTTAACGACCTGTTGTCCTTTGTTGCTATTTCAATGTCGCAAAGGTTTAATTCTGGAGTTTTTACCGTTGGTCTTCTATGTGGCAATGGGTTTTCCCTGATAACTCATACCTGTCGCCAGTTTGGCGGCTCGACAAGATAAATCGCCCCAATTTGTGTGACGTCATCATTGCATGTGATATCGCAACACTCGCCTTCTATGTTGCCGTTAGTTATCCCTGCTAACCCATACCTGGCGCAAGTTTTGCGGCTCGACAAGACAAATCAAGACAGGAATAGATCAGAAGCTTGAAACCGTGAGCTAGTACATGAGATCATCGACCCTGGCAACCCTCTGCCTTTTCAATAAAGTGATGGGTTTTCCCTGATTACTCATACCTGGCGACAGTTTGGTGGCTCAACAAGACATGTCGAGACGAATAGATTTTGACCTTGAAACCGTGAGCTAGTACTTGAGATCATTGACCATGGCAACCATCCCCCTTTCGCCCTTCTATATGGCAATGGGTTTTTCCGATGACGTCATCTCCCTGTCGCATCCCTGATGACTCATACATGGCGCCAGTTTGGCGGCTCGACAAGACAAGTCGAGACAAGAATAGATCATGACCATGTATTATGTCGAAATGGGATTTCCCTGATGGCTCATAGCTAGCGCGAGTTTGGCGGCTCTACAAGACAAGTCGCCTCGATCTGTATGACGTCATCATTGCGTTTTATGTCGCAACACTCCCCTTATATGTGGTAATGGGTTTTCCCTGAGGACTCATACCTGGCGCCAGTTTGGCAGCTCGACAAAACATGTCGAGACAGGAATAGATTGTGACCTTGAAACTTGGAGATAAAAAAAGAGGTCATTGGCCCTGTTCATGACAGGTTCCAGTTTGGCGGATATACAAGGCAAACCCCGTATCTTGTTACCCTACGTGTTGGGATAAGGTAAGGGAGAAACAGGTTTTTTGTGAATAAAAAACGATATTGCAAACATATATTCATTATAAATTAAAGGTTTCACAGATATATATAATATTTATTATACATTTTTACAGGAATTATGCATATATTCGTTCATACGTTTTTCTACAGTGTTAGTTAGTAAAATTGTTTTTAGTTCACAATCCAAAATGAAATAGTTCAAACCGACAACTTGACGTGTATAGTAGATAGCACTGATAGTATGCAGGTTTGTGATGTGTTTCCACCGAAGGCTGTTCGAGATCGATGCCATCCACTGATTCTGTTAGCGGTCGCATACATTCACGACGAGTGTGTCGATCAAATTGTTGCAATATCGTGCGACGGGTATTGACCACATATTCCGTTAATTGATGGCGACGTAGATGAGGTCCACACCTCACAAAGACGCGCCCAGCAAGGTGCTAGATAGGCGACCCGTTTAAGTTCGGCGTCTTGTTTTTCGCTGATGACAACCATACGGTCACCGCACATGCGTCTCAGAGAGATTTTATGATTAGTCAAACTAATCTTCTGAGGAGGCTGCGTGTTGCTGATAAACTTTAATATGGCCGACTTGTAGTTGCCCAGTTCTTGCCACTATGTACGGTTAAAAAACGCACAATTCCCTCCGCATTTTCCAAGTTGGACATAGATCGTAGAGTTGTTCTTGACACTCATGCTGATGATGACTCGTTTGGCGTCGACTTCAACCAGTGGAAACAAAGTGTTGAAGATATTGGCGATGGCGAGCGGCTTCACAGGCATTGCTATGCGGGTGCAAACGTCTTGACCTTTTATGATGTTTGATCGCTTCTAAGACTGTCGTGATTATGGCCGGCACGCCGTTGGTATGCCCCTTTTATAGACGACGAGAGGAAGACAATGCGCACGCTGATTGGACGCAGCCTCTTGAGGGGCGGCAGAACCCCAGCGTCTTGAAAAATGTGTTGTAATATCTCAATACCTTAGAGGCGTTAACTTTATGATTGGTGGGTGAGAATAGGACTAGAAAAGTTTTCATTGGAATGTTCTGGTCGCAATAGAGAAGGTGCATAAGACAATAATGGCCGCAAACGTCTGAGGCTATGCTTTGAAGTTGTATCGTGCTATGAGACGTGCGGGAAGTGATTTTGCGTATAAAGGCCAGATGTGACTTTTTTAAGGGGTGGAAAACCATAGCTGTTAAAGTATTTTCTCACGCCGTTCTTGTCGATAAAGATGGCAACCCAATGCGTCCCAGGCTCGGTTGTGTGGATCCGTGTTGATGACGATAGCGGCAGGTCACGCTATTCTTGCGGGTAGTTGATCAGCAATGAAAACACCCAATCGTATAGAACGGAGCCACGGGTCTGTTTTCAGCGCACGTCTTATGGTGTGGGTGTGCATATTTAATCATCCAATCCCAAAGTCCACAAATTATGGAGGCCTAATAGAAATTCAAAACATAGTGAGGCCCAATTTAAGTGTTTTCAAAGACGAACAACCTCTGTCGTACAGATTACGAGAGGCGAAGGCGTGTATTCGGATAGAAACTCTTTCTTTTCTGCCCCCTTGATGTAGACGGTTTCTGCACGCAGTGTGGCTCGGGAAATGAGGGATTCGAGCAGGCTCTAATCCACATCACCGCTATCCCAGGGAATACCGTGCAGTCTATTGACGATATAGTCCTTGCTTTTTAGCAGCGGCGTAAAGTTCCTCGATACCGTAAGGGAGGTTTTAACACCCACTGTTGAAGTAATGTTCCGCATACAGATAAAACACACAGTTCCTTGACGATAAACTCTTTGCAGTCCTCGATGAAGCTCGGGAAATCTACAATGACGTCCATGATTTAAATGACGGGGGTAGGGGGTGGGAACTAGCTTATATTATCTCCCAAAATCAGTCACGATTTTTCTGTCCTTGTCGATGTTGGTGAGGTTGGAAAACTCTCCATACACGATACAGTTGACGGTTTCAGTGAGAGCTCTGGTTAAGGTCACTTCGATGCTCAGAGAACCATGCCTCGTCAAATTCCAATGCGATGTCATGTAGGTGGACATATAAGGTGTGAGATCGAAAGCCATGAGATGATATCCCTTAGAGAAGGCTTCCCGTGTGATGTCGCTACCTTCGTTCATGAAATGGATACCCGTTATTGAAAACAGTGTGCTAGGACATGACATAGTTGCCGTTTGAAAAATCGGGCTGTAACGGTTTCGGCGGCACTTGTTCCCCGTCCATGTACAACGAGAAATGGTTCATGACGTAGGATTGGAAGTTTAACGGGTTATTGGTGGCGTCTCCGTTGAAGGCCGCGTTTGATTCAAATCCCACGATGCATCGTTTGGGTAACTGTCCCGTGAATACGTTGTCCAGGGATTTCCCTTGCACACCCATAGGAATAATGAGTGTTTTTACTTCCACGCGGGTAATGGGATAATTTTCGGGACTAACGTTTAATGCTTTGGCATGTGCCAATAGTATAGAAGGTGATACATTGACACGTCGCACTAGAAGACAGGCTTCAACGATGTGAACCTTAAAGTGCGGGGTTTCAGGGACGGCCATAATACTAAACCCGTCTCTGGACCGGACCATCTTGACTGAGTTTGGTGCCGTTCAAAAGGTATTTCTCTTGGTTAAACACTTCACCATGTAGATAGCCCAAAAGATCCGCCGTCTTACTTTTTGCAGTGAGACTGCGACAAGCCTCAAACCCCTTGTTGCCAGCGTTAACCTCCTCTAAGGTTCCGGGGTTGTCTGCGAACCACAGACCGCAAGTCAAATGTGTTGTTTTGGATTCACCGTTATAATTGAGCAACGTCTCAATGTACGATCTATAAGCATACCTGTTGCTGGGCGGTGAGACTAGTTTTTAATTTAGAAACACATCCACCTGTGTGAATAGCGAATGCAACCAGTTGTTGACGGGAGCGATTTGATCCACCTCGGTGAAAGCGCCACCGTCGGGTTTCATAATAGCCGCCCTGGATAGAGCATGGTCTGTGAAAGATCGATATAGAACCCGCCGGCAACGGTAAATTCAATGGGCGATTCATCGGTGAGGGAAGATACAGGTTTGTAGTGGATCTCTTGTCCACTTTCAAGACTGGTTTTCGTGAGTGGGACGGAAAAGAGATCGAGTTCACTGCTGGATCACTCGGAGGACTAAGGGTATAGGTAGAAAAGACATTTCAACTGAAAATATCTACCGCTTCTTTCTTTTTCTTCTTGGCTACCTTATTAAGTCGGGCAACGAAAGAAGACAGGGCTTCTTACGACCCCCTTTATAGCCTGAGCCGGACATTAGTGTGTCAATCTTCTGCTCTGCCTTTCGTTTCAGGTTTGTTTCAACGTTGCCGACACGCTGGCGTGGGGCCTCTTAGAAAGGACGACGCTGATTGGTGACATCGGAGAGCACATCGATACCCGTATGAAGCGCATACAATATTTTGGAGCTCGGGTACGGTGGTGAAAGAACATGGATATTGAAATTCGGCAAAAGCGACTTCCCACTGTCTATCGAGTGTAAGACGGTACGATAGTTGCGTGGTGAAATTTGCGAGGGTATTTTTAGGGAAATATCCCAAAGAGCTGTTGCTTGGCAAAGTGATGTAAAACTGGTCCTTCATGGTAGGGTGCTGAAGTAACTGGCAGGAATCCAAGAATTAAACTTGGTGGGGTAACCTTTCCAATGCACGTACATTTTCTTTCTGGCGCTTTTACTCTTGGCACGTAGTATTTTATCAGCTTAAGAACTTTCGGGAAAACCTATGTATTGCAATTCGGGTTCGTAAAACGTTCTCTTCACCTCCTCACCGTCAAGATCGGTCAACCGACGACTGGTTGTCGCAACACAACACTGCTGATTTTGAAAATTTCCTCGCTCCAATTGCTCTCGTAGCCCTTTTCAAACGCAATGATGACGCCACACAGATCTAGGCGACTTGTCTTGTAGAGCCGCCAAACTGGCGCCAGGTATGACTCATGAGGGTTGCGACATGGCAATGACGTCATCAGGAAAACACATTATCACATAGAAGGGGGAAAGGGGAGGGTTTCCAGGGTCAACGACCTCATGTACTAGCTCATGATTTCAAGGTCACGACCTATTCCTGTCTCCACATGTCTTGTCGAGCTACCAAACTGGCAGCAGGTATGAGTTATCAGGGAAAACCCATCACCAAAGAAGGGGGAAAGGGTTGACAGGGTCAAAGACCTCATGTACTAGGTCACAGTTTCAAGATCGTGATCTATTCCTGTTTCGATTTGTTTTGTCGAGCCGCCAAACTGGCGCCAGGTATGAGTCAGCAGGGAAAACCCATTGACTCATAGAAGGGGAATGTTGCGACATCTACACTATCAAAAACAAATCATTTACTCCAATTCAAACAAAAATAAACAATTCAAAAAAAAAGGCACTTATTAATTAAGTTGTGAATCAGTTTCAAATGGCTATGCTGGTATGTAACCTTTTACTAGATACCGGTATCATGAATACTCAAAGACTCCAAATTTAATTGAAACAAATCAAAATTCATCAATCATCCAACAAATACAGGACACTAACTTTGGATAGATGTTATTTCTATTAAAATTTTTCTAAAGGTGGCAACATAAATACATTTGAATATATCTTTCTTCAAAGTTCAGAATGAACAAAATATTTTTTTAAATTTAACACTCATAAAATCACCAAAATGAGGGGAAAAAAATCATCCCTTCTTCGATAGTAACAGATACCCGTTTGGGTTGAGTCAAGAAGATTAAGAATTTACCAACTGTCCTTATTTGTCAATTATTCTTAATCTAATTTTAAATATAATCTAAATTTGTGGACCTTACCAACCTCTCATCAACAATAACCAGAAAAGATGTCGATAATAATCATACAGACAGTTTTACAATATTACAAACACTCTAAAGTTCTTCAAACAATTGAATCTGTGTATTAAATAATCAAGTGATCTTGCCACACCCTTCCTAACCTACAAGATAATTCCCATAATTTTTTTGTTCTCATTACTAAACCTAATGGAATGTCTACCTCACCAAGACCAGGATAAATATGTTCGTTATTTAAAGTATTTTTATCTTTTCACATTATTGCTTTAACTTCTTTTTTATATTCTTAAAATATTACTTTATTGGTATTTATCTGATGCGTTGTGATCCAATAATTATTGTTTGTGGTGTTTCATCAAGACCTGCACCATGCATTGAAATTCGTTGTCAAAAAATCTATGTCAGCCAAATAATATATCAAATCAAAGTATTACAGGATTACAGCTAAGAAAATAGTCAGTTCAAATAATTCAATTATTAGGTATAATTTCAGAATTATGTAATTTTATCATAATTTATTTAAATGTATTTATTTTTACTAACAAGTTAATCAAACCAATTTTATTTTCTATAAGTTCAATTGTTATTAAGACACTCATCTTTTTGATTACTTGCTTAACAATATTAAAATTAAAAAATCTACTTGACTTTATCTATCTCACATATTGTAAATATATTACTAAAACTTAGATATGTTCTTCAAAAACCTATTTGGTTAGTTTTAAAATAATTCCATTTGTCTAAATACGTACAATTTGTTTGACAGGATGATCTACGCATTTTGAAATAAATCAATGTTTTGTGGCATTGTGTAGAATGTAGAAAGTTAACTAAACAAATATTAGAGACAGTCTGTTGTGGAAGTTATAGTGCCAGAAATTTTATAATCAAACTAATAAGCTTTTGTAACGAGATTAGTGTCTGACAGCGAGACCGGAACGCTTCTCGTTTGTTCACTATAAATGCGCGCTCTATCTATTCTCTCTCCCCCCTTGTTTATCAGTTATGATTTATGAAGTAAGTCTCCCAACGAGATTAGATGAGACAGGGTGGGCGTAATTCAAAGAAAAGGGACACGTCTGAAAGAGTTTGGATTCATTTTATTCTAAACCAGTATTCTAGAAATTGATGATTTCAGACTTTTAATTGTGACCCATATATATATACACGGTCAGCGATATCCAGAGAAGCTACAGTCCCGAGTTGAGGCTGAACAATTGAGTGTACCGGCGTGTCCGGGAGTGGGGCAGAGTGATCAGTGAGTGGGCCAGCGTGCCCAGCGAGTGGAGAGGCGAGTCTAGCATTCGTGTAACGCAGGTCAGAGCAGTGAGAGGTGCACGGGGACAAGTGGTGACTTAAGTAAATGACACGTGTGACGTAGACATCGATTGTTATTGTGAACAATGCCAATAATGAAATAATGAACATGTGAATGTTCAAAACATTTAAATAGTTATTATGTGTTTGAAAGTAATTAATTTGGTTTGTTGTATTTAATTCAATTATATTTAATGTGATCTTATTAGTTGATTTAAAGACTTTACTGCGAAACTTTTTATTTTAGTGACTTATTTAATTGAAGCTTAATCAGTGTATGTTTTCTACTTTATTAATCAAAACTTCAAAATATTTAGTGTTCATTTTCAATCGTGTCTAATCAACAATGCAACCTAATATTCTGAGAAGAAATCGCGGTTCACACGAAAACGTGTAAACGGCTCGTGACCTTACTAGGTTTCTATACTACAAGCCTTATCTGGACCTGTTGCAATTTGTAATTTTATTTCTAAAAGTTCTGTATTAGCTAAAAATGCCTTCTATATTTCACCATAAGGCAAATGATTTATAGCCATAAATTAAAATAGGTAGAAGGTAGCTTTAACTAATTCAAAACTAATCGTGTGTTTATGGTTGAACTAAAACGTTAGTAAGAAAACATTGTTTAAACGTGATAATTAAGCTAGTCATTATTTAACATTTGACAACACTATTGCAGCTAACTATTAAACTATGTTTTTAAATTATAATCTATCTATAGTTGGGATTGATCCAATATTTTTATCCTACAATAGCAAAATGTAGTGAATATAACTATTTTATAATTTTAGAGTAATTGCTTAAAAAGAATGAATTTTTGTATCTCAATACTTACATACAAAATGTTCTGTTAAAAAAATAATTGCTATTTTTTTTTCAGGAGGTTTTGAGTAAATTAGGACAAAGTTGAGATGTTACATTTATGAAAATTACAATTTATTCATTAAACAGATCTATAAATTCACATTTCTCACATCATTAATGTATTTTTTAACCATACATAATTAGTTTGTACATTACAAATGGTATATTTGTTTGGATAATACATGTTACACATTATGTAAATTCACATCGAATTAAACGTCAGTCAAAACACATAAAAAAAGATGTGAGGCCATATACATTGGGAAGCTGTGATTATTGGAACATAGAGTATTTGGGCCACATGGCAAATTTTCCTGAATTTTTTTTGTTTAGCAATGAACTTAAAACTCTTATATGGCTTGGCATACTACAGTAGCCCCATGGCTTCTTTGGTGGTGATTGACAGTTCACAGCTGACTTCTGACAGCTGCTAAACACATGTTTTTTGCAGATCATATGGTTCGGCGTAGGGATACATAATTTGGTCTGGTAGCCTTTCAAAGCCGTCAGCTGTCAGTCAGCACCAAAAAAGCCATGGGGATACTATAAGTATTATAATCTCTATTTAAACTGTTGGGTGTATCGCAAAACAATTTTATTTTACAACCGATTTAATTAAATATCTTCAAAAAAGTTGACAATAGCTTTACATTTTTTCAATAAATTCCCCATTTAGAAATACATTATTAATTTGTATGAACACAAATCATTACATTACTAAAGAAAAGGTATCCAAATATTTTGTACATTTATGAGTCGCAGAATTATAACTAATCTCCATATTAAGCTCCATGTTAAAGCTATCCCATTATTTACTAGCGGGGTAATTAGCACAATTGGACTAGGACAATTAGACCATTTAGAAAAAATTGTACTTCTAATAGTATTAACCTAAGTGTTTTTCTCTTTCAGGTAACTTATGAGTAAAGTGTGTGTATTAAATGTGATTAAGTGTAGATTAAAGGACTTAAGTCTGAATGTTTCAAGGTCTAGAGACTAAGCTACGTTAATGAAAACGCCCAACAACCAAGTGTGCTTGTATAGCCCAAGCCATGATGGATGCTATTGATGTGAAATCGGGAACCATGACACAGATTGTAGCTTAAACCCATTTTGGTGTACCTCATGGAACACTGTCTAAGAAACTTAATGGGAATGCTTCAGTAGAATCTCATGGAGCTGGAAGAACGCTCAGTTCTCTCCCCTGAAATAGAATCCCAACTGGCCATTTAACTTAAGAGCTGTGCATAGTCTGAAAATGGACTAACAAAATTTGAAGATATTGACCTGATACAAGAAAAGTGTAGAGTAACTAATCTCAAGACTCGTTGGACTGATGATCATCCTGGCGATGATTGGTTCAATGCATTAGCTAAGCGACAGAGTTATCTATATATTTCAGTGAGAAGCTTTAAGAGTGCTAATCCCTTAATTAAATAAAAATGTTATAGTGATCTTAAGATATATGAATTAGAAAATAATGGTAATGGGGAATTTGTTTACAAGTGTCATGAGACGAGCTTTCTTTTGGGCACAAAAAAGGATTTTAAAATAGTGCCTGAAAAAGGAAAGAAGCGAGTTTCACGCAACATTGCAGATTCAGGAAAGGAATTTGTAGTTGTTCTAGCATGTGGAAATGCAACTGGTCATATTATTCCACCTTTAATTATATTCAAAGGAAAAATTTCATGCAAAGTTGGTTTTCAGAACATTAATATATCAATCCTGGTACAAGTTAATGCATTAATGAAAATGGTTGGATGTGGAACACCGTTTTCACTAAATAGTATTCCTGTATGTTTTCGAGGCATATCTCTGCTAAACAAGTTCATCAAGCAAAAAAAGTAAGTGTGGTTCTTTAGTGGATATAAGTCACACATCAAAAATAGCGTTGGAAAACTCGCTTTTGCTAATGAAGTGGTATCAGTAAAGGTCCCTCCTTTCCTAACTCACTTTATTCAGCCTCTGGACAGAAGTATATTTAGCTCTGTGACACGAGTTGGAATAAAATTCTGTCAAACTCATGTTGAGTAAATAAATGTGTTTATTTGCATAAAGTCAAGTAGTCATTTAACTGGCAAATTGTGGTCCACTTACTTCAAGCTTGAATACTCTCTGTATTTGCAGCTTGTGGCATATTTTAGGGGGAGAAGAGTAAATTTCCTTAGACAGAATTTAATTCTCAGACCTTGGAAAGATAAAGGCAACAAATGATTAATAATAAAAGATTTGCAACATCCTCTCAATAAATTGCATCATCAATTCAAGCTGATTCACCAACTATTAAAGCTGATGTTTCCACACAGATTCAAGCTGATGCTGGCCCATCAATTCAGAATGATGCTGCTGATAAAAATCTTCACAACAATGTCCTCCTTTTTCAAGAAACATAATGATCAAAGTTTACAACCTCACTCTTTACCCCCATCTGGACCATCAACTCTAACAAGTTCAACCTCTCAAACTAGTTCATTTGAGAACTTTGTACGAGACTAAGTAAATGCTATAAATACCAAAAATATATTAAGAGAACAAAGGTTAATTATTATTGTGGAGATATATTAACAAATGAGGACGTAATTGCACCACTAAAGAGAACTTTAAAAAAAAATATTCAAAAAAGAAACAGTCTAACGAAATAAGACAAGGCCTAAGAGATATTAGCTTATCATTGGTGATTCAAGCACTTCTGAATCCAAAGAAGTTAACTATGATGAGTCAGAAGATTTGTCGGACGAAATGGTCAGTGAAGAGATTGAACAAGGAAGGAATGAAACGTTTGGTGTTCCAGTCGAGATTCTGTTATTATGTAACATTTTAATGGTTGTATATTTTTACTATTGAATGCTATATCAACTGTCAAAATTAGGTTTTTGAAAGAAATTATGCCAAGTTCTTTTAACTGGATGAAACAAGTTGACATTATCGTGAGTCTTATTGACAATGGCTCATTTAAAATTGCATGTGCACATGTAGTAACAATTAAATATTAGAATATAAAAAAAAAATGAAATTTTCCTGATGGCATCAGACTATAGAGACATTCAGGTTAAATTTAAGTTAAATAATGGCACTTCAGTCTTTATTTGAAATGTGACACAAAAAAATGGATTGTTCTTTAAAAATAAAAGTTCTCCTCTTAGCGTATATGTAACACTTAATAGCTTCTTGAATTTATAAATATCTGTTTCAGATTTGTAGGTTAAATAGCAAGCAGCAACACTGCACCAATTGCCCCAGAATAATGTTGGTACTCAATTATAGAGTACTAAATGGTGTTCCTATAACCCCATATGGGGTAATAAGATCAATAATCACCAACATATTTGACATACAAAAAAATACTTCTAGTAGAATCTGATAAAATATATTTTCTGGCTTAGTAGCAAATATACTTTAGTTTTTTTTTTAATATTTATGTTTGTATGAATTGCAACACGTCACTAAAATAGTGTTAAAACAAAAGTGGCCTTTTTTTTTATAGTTCTAAACATCCAAGTTTCCCTAAAATTGTTCAAGTTTCCAACAGCATAATAGAGTATCAGCTTCTGAGCACAAAGTATTGACACAGGTTACAAACAAGTCATAATTAAGGCACGATTAATATTTATTGGTGTAGGTAGATTTAAAATGATAAAACACTTATTATTGTTATTTCAAATGAAAAATAAAGTTAAGGGAGATTTTTGGCAAACTATAAAAGATTTTCCTGTTTCACAAATAATATTATGTACCCCTATATTTAAAAAAACTTGATAATTTGATAGATGGTGTTTGGAATAATATAGCTGTAATTCAATTTGATTATAGGTTAACTGTAAAATAATCAACTCATCAATAAGGCTACATACACTATTAAAGTTTTATAAGTGGAATATTGACTAAGAATTAAGTATAATCCATAAAGGAAACAAATTACATTCAACGCTTCATTTTAAGGTATAAAGTTTTCAATGGATGTCAAGGAGAAACACTAATGAGGATTGGATAATCAGGGTCAGGTACGAGAGAAATACTAAACATAATATATATTTGCATTTAACCTTAATTTCGTTTTGAGGGACTTGGGCTTTCTTTCAAGTTTATTTAAGTAAAATAAATGCTTTCTTTCAAGTTTGTACATGTTTATTGTGTTTGTTAGTGTCCACGTAACCGCTCGAAAACAGAAATAGCAGCAAATATTTACATAATAAGTTTATTTTAGAAGCAACAAGTCCGTCTAAATTATTGACACGAACCTCCTGATTTTAGTTGACTTCCCAACTACTCATATCAAGTTTAAGTAAATGGCATAGAGTGTCGTAAAAAATAGCCCCTCAGCGGGCAATAAATAGGTAGGACTCTGAGACAGGTACATATTATATAAATGTTTCGTTGTAAGGGAGTTTAAGGGTCTCCGGTCTTCAGCCATATTAACTGGAGACTCCCAGCAGCTTTATCCAGGTTTAGGACTAATATTTTAATTTTTTTTTATCAAAGAAGAATCTAACTTCTAAAATTAGCAAGTAGTACACTATAAAGTAGATCAGATCAAAATTAGAATCAACTAGAAGAATGTATATTATGCAATGTTAGCAAATTGAATTAAGTTGTACCCGCGTCAGTATTCACATGGTCTAAGGCGCTACTCTAGCAGTAGACTAGACTGCCGATGACAGGAAGATCTGGGTTCAAATCTCAGTCGGGTTTACTGAGGGTGGTTTTTCCCAAATGGGGTTTCACTATCTCTCCAAGAAAATGTGGGTATGATTCCTCTAAATATAACCGTTTTAGTCCCTAAAACCATTAGCGCTATTAGTACATAAGCGTTTATGCCAAACGGGTAGTAAGACGTGGTGCCAAAAAAAATAGCATAGATATGTTTAGGTTATTATGATTAGTGTACAACTATTTAATATGGTCAATTTTAATAATAATATAGTACATCTTATATGTAATCCTTTGTTTCTATATAGTGGATAGTTTATATTAAGTTAATATGTTGTTCCTTTTTCCTAGTTTACTTGCATTAGCCTGTAATATTTATACAATATGGTATGTATTTCCACGCTAGGTTGACTAACATGGTTATGACAAAATGAATTGTTCTCTGCGTCTCACAATGTTCCACCTAAATTGACTTTTGATCATCTTATTAATAACATGTGTTCGTGGCCAAATTCCAAACCATTCGATCGGCAACATTCAATGAATATAGACGTGTCTTATTCCAATCCATCCTTACCTGGTTCCATCACGTGTAGACGTAACATATTGGCGACGAGGAAAAACAAAATGTCGTGCAAAGTTCTTCTGGATATTTGGAAGACCAGAGCTAAGTATTATGAAAGTAATTTATTTTGATGGTGATACAAAGTTTATCACATTGTAATGTATAATCCTACGTGATAAACTTGATGGAGCTCCAATTACATTTGTTTTATAGTAACTTTTAGGGCTTGATACATGTAAAATCGTCCAAGGCTAGCAACACAAACTGCAAGTCATAGAAAACGTGTAGTTTCGACCGTAGTGAGGAAACGTGGCCGTTGTATTTAGGCTAGAAAGATTTGAATTATTTATCATATGTAATAGTATTATTAAAGTGAAGAAAGTAAGTTACTGACAGTAGTAAGTGTGATAAACTGTAATCTTCTGCGATATTTATGTACTCTACTTCTACCCTTAAAGGTATCAAGCTTAACTTACATGGTAGCATGTACACCAGTTAGGTTTTATTCCACACTTTCACATATACTTCTTCTAATATACGACAAAAAAACAGCTTTCTGTTACTTTCTCCCCGTAAGTTTTGTCTTTTCATTATTTATTTTTCTCATTCTGCTTTTCGTTCAACGGAAACACTGTTGGGCCAGCGTTGGCCGAAATATGGCTTTGCCACGCCTCTATACGATTAATTGACAGCAGCTAAAGCTGACCATGGCAAACTTGTCATTCTGTTGGCTAGTTTTGTACAAGTTTCCATGTGAGATTCTCTTTTCCAATGTATTGCCACCTGACAGGCTGCGCTTTGAAATTCGTGGAACCCAACTGAAATTTAGAGAGCTTATCCAATCTAACCATATAAAAAAAGTGATTTTAACCAAAGGAAGCTGTTGCATCCTAGGTGATAAAGAGTGTTTTTGATGTCGCCGCCAGGGGAAAAAGTGGCAGCTGTATCTGTGTGTGAGAGTGAGCCAAGACTCTTGGTCGAGCAGTGGACCGGGACGGTTGGCAGAGTAATACAAAATAAAATAATGTAGGCCTACAGTTCACTAATAAATCAACAAAATACATTGTTCCTCCGAACCGAGATTAACTAGTGTGAATAGCAATTTAAAGTGCATCGTAAAAGTGAGCAAAGTGAAATGCAATCAAACATGTGCAACAATCAAAACGTGCATGTACAACAAAGTCAATTTTAGTGTTATTCAAGACAATTTCGGTGAGTGCATTCATATTTCCTTCCATATAACTTTCCACTAACCAATATTGATTTCAAATCCAATTTCAATATAATTAATAAGTTAATTATTCATTATTTATCTTTGATTCCTTTCCTATGACAAGCCAAAAATGTATGTGTAAACTGTAATTTAATATCAGTGTACGAATCATAGATGAGGAAATAAAAAAACTGACTTTAAAAAGAGGCCAAATAAAGGCACAAGTCACTAAATTTAAAACATACTTTGAGAATTTCGATCACAATCAATCAATAATTCAATTAAAATTAAGATTATAAAAACTAAGCGATGTTGGATAACTTTTTAAAATGTACAGTTACAAATTGAATCACTTGACGATTCATTAGCACACACACATGAAAGGGAGACATTTGAAAACACATTTCGATCTCACCACTTCAGGAGATATATACATTCAAGGTCAAGCAGCTGGCTTGTTATCAAACGAAGCCACTCCTATTGCAGTCGCACAAACAAGCCACACACAGAGAAGCCTTAGTCTATCAGTAATTAATTTACCAACATCAAGGAAATTACGACGAATGGTTGGGTTTTTATGACACATTTCAATCACTTCAATATCAGGGAATAAGCTGCCGACAATGAAAGAGCTTACCGAGTTATTACAACATAGATGTCAAATATTAGAAGCAGTTGAATCCAACAGGGATTCACAAACAAAACCTTCACAATCAAATGTAAAGGGTAGCCGGCATTTAAGACTATGCTCAATACAAAAGTGGTATATGTAACACCACACGATTTAAATACGTGTAAATTATGTAACCAATCACATCAAATATATCACACTGATACGTTTAACAAACTTTCTATTTAAGAGAGGATCTAACAGCTCAAGAGAATAGGTTTATGTTTAAATCGTTTCAAGGACGATGGCCACCATGTTATGCAATGCAATTCGAGTACATGTAGAATTTGCAACAAAAAAAAAACATTACTTCACCAAACGATGTCATAAAACAGTCAACTCTGTTACGTAATAAGGAGACTTCAATATAGTGCAATCAGGAAGACGACACACGGCCTTCTAACAAATCTTCAGGAGTAGACTTTCAAGATCAAACGACAACAACCAGTGCACATATATATCAGATTAGGCCAGTCAGAGTATTGTTATCAACATCGTTGATTGACGTGCTAGATGTAAATGGAGACCCACATGTTTGCAGAGTTCTACTAGATTCAGGTTCTCACTCAAATTGTATCACAGAAGAGCTTGTGCAAAGGCTTGGTTTGCGAAGGATTAGGAGCTTCTCTTCAATATCAGGCATAGCACAGTCAACAACTAGAGCGTCATACATCGTTCAATCCAAGATAAATTCTAGATTTAATGCATATTCAGCTAATTTTGATTTCCAAGCGTTGCGTAAAATCACACAAGATTTACCTGTTACTCATGTAGACATATCACATTGGTAAATTCCAGCCACAGTTAACCTTGCAGATCCAAACTTCAACATACCTGGTAGGGTGGATATGTTAATCAGAGCAGAACTTTTGCGCCTAGGTCAAATTATAGTTTCAAAGGGTGAACCCATTTTGCAGAAGACAATTTTTGGTTGGGTAATGTCGGTCAAGATTGATCTAAGAGCATCTTCAGAACCAAATTTAACTCAATTACACACGCTCATACAAACACATTGTGTTATTTTACCATGACAGATAATCTTGACAGACTGCTATAACAATTCTAGCAGTTAGAGGATTGCTCTTCTACACCTTGTCAGTCTAGTGAAGAGAGATCATTTGAGGAACACACTAAGAACAACTTCAAGAGAAATTCCCAAGGACGCTTTATAGTCAAATTGCCAACTAAGGAAAACATAGCTCAATTAGGGGATTCAATGAACAATGGAGTACAACGATTCCAACATTTAGAAAGGAAGTTTTCAAAACACCCGAACCTAAAAGACACTTATATTAGCTTCATGAATGAGTAGGAAATTCTAAATCAAATGCAACCAGTCTAAAACCAGGAAATCGACTCTTCTTCTGGAAGGGAGTATTACCTAGCACATCACGCGGTAGTAAACGAGAGTAACAGCACTAAGAAACTCCGCGTTGTATTTGATGCATCCGTAAGATCTTCAACAGGAGTTTCTCTTAATGACGCACTTATGGTCAGGCCAACAGTACAAACAGACCTATTTTCAATAGTGACCAGATTCAGATTACACAGATTTGTCATGACTACTGACATTACAAAGAGGTATCAGCAGATACGGGTAGATCCAGCAGATACTCATTTAAAAATAATCCTCTGGCGAGATAACCTTGGGAAACCTATCCAGATATTCCGGCTGACAACAGTAGCTTGTGGTACTGCTTCAGCAGCCTTCTTAGCGACAAGATGTCTTCAACAACTTGCTTCAGACAGATGAACAATATGATTTTCCGTTGGCCTCCCTAATAGTAATGAGAGACTTTTACGAGAGGATGTGATGAAAGGTGCAAACTCCATATATGAAGCACGGGTACTCCGAGAGCAACTCACAGACATGCTTCAACGTGGAGGATTTCAATTGAGTACATGGTGTTCAAACAATTTAGAGATAATAGCTGATCTTGTCATGGAAATGAAAGCAACTCATCATGGGATCCATAAGGATGATGGAAGGTACATCAAAACACTAGGTCTATTGTGGAATACTACTTTAGATTATTTTCATTATTCAATAGGACAAGACAACATTTTGTATATGAGTTCAAAACGCACTGTACTTTCATATATAGCATATATCTTTTAACCACTAGGACTTATTGGGTCATTAATACTCAAGGCAAAGGTTTCCATGCAACAATTGTGGCAACTCAAGATAGGATAGGATGAACCTTTACCCACAACTCATCTCACAGTCTGGAATACATACAAGGAGGAGTTATTCCACCTCAATCAGCTTCGTGTACCTAGAAGAGTCATATCAGGCGAACAGGAAGTTGACGTTCAAATTCATGGATTCTGCGACGCTTCAGAGGTCGCCTACGGTGCGTGAATCTATATGAAAGGCACAAATTATGCAGGAAACACCACCATAAATGAATTATGTTCTAAGTCACGTCTGCCTCACTTAAGAAGCTGACATTGCCCAGACGAACTTTGTGCAGCATTGTCATTGGCACAGCTAGTGCACAAGACACTTGCTTATCTTAATTGTAACTTCAGCAAATGCACTTTATGGTTTTATTCAACCATAGTTTTAGCATGGTTGAAAGCATCTTCAACCCAATGGAAAACATTATTAGCTAACCGGGTAGCAAAGATTCAAGAGTTAACAAGGACGTATAAATGGTCACATGTACGTTCTCAAGACATCCTGCTGAATATATTTCCAGGGTCATGACACCCAAACAAATACTTAAGGCAGATTTATTATGGCATGGACCACCTTGGCTAGTAAATGAACAGGATTCTTCACCAACATATGAGCCAGAAGACTCAGTCGACTTACCAGAAAGGCGTAAATTGAAAGTTATAATGGTAGCCACTGAGCATCAAACCTTGATTGACAAGTATTCATCGTTGATTAAATTGCAGCGAATAACAGCTTATTGTTTCCGGGCTAAAGGAAATTTGAAACCATTTTCAAATGATAGGAAGACAGGACCATTAAGCGTAGAAGAACTACATAATGCTCTTAACTATTGGCTTAAGTATGTTCATCGCAATGAGTTTGCAGCAGAGCTTTGTGACTTATTACATTCCAAGCAAGTTAGGCCAAAGAGTAAACTGAAAACATTATTTCCATTTATCGATAAGGATGGACTCATCAGAGTTGGAGGCAGAATTCAAAAGGCTCTAGCACCATATAGTCAGAAACATCCAATTGTCTTACCCACTAAGAATAAACTAACGTACTTGATCGTAAAACAGGAACACGTGAAACAATTATACACTGGGCTACAGGCACTACTTGCAGACATACGACAGGTATACTTGCCCCTAAACGGACGCAATTTAACGCGTCAAATAGTTAATAATTGTGTTAAATGTTTCAAAGTTAACCCCAAGTCCTCGCTTCAACTCATGGGTGAGTTACCACAGCATAGATTACAACCCGCGCGACCATTCTTACACACAGGAGTTTATTATTGTGGTCCAGTGTACATCCGACCTAGTCGTCGACGTGGAAATACCACAGTAAAAACTTACATAGCAGTTTTTGTCTGCTTCGCAACAAAGGCAGTGCATTTAGAATTAGTAAGCGATCTGGGCCCCTAATTTTGAAACGTGCGAGTAACGATTCGGTAGCGTATTTCTCTCATCTCGTAGACAATCTCACAAACTCCTAATTTTGAAATTTCTGCGCTGCGAAAACTGACGTCACACGATCGAATAGCAAGCGGATTCTACTCGCCAGCCTCACACCGTGCGAGACAGGCCTTGTCTATCGAGTAGGCAACGAAAGAACAAAATTGATGCCATCCCCCTCTTCGGTTGCAGCTTTCTGAGAGTGATTTTGTTGAAATAAACCTACCACTGTACAAAATAGGTTTACAGAAGAAAAAAATATGATTGCTTTGTATACTTTATGCAATCCTTCAATAAAAATATTTGTTTGGGTGAAAACATAATTATATATTCTAAATTTTTCGAGTTTATTTAGCCGTCAATTTGGCTAAGTTGGTAGAGTGACTGTCTCATAATCTAGAGTTTGCATGTTCAAATCCTGTCGTCTCAATTTTTTTTTAAATTGATCAGACTTTAAACTTTAATTTTAAATGATCGTATAAGTAAGCATATAATTTGTTTTAAATATTTTTTATAGAAGTATACAAGGTATTTGAGACTACGTCGACTAACATAATAGTCCTTAAAAATAATTTAAAAAGGTAGTAAATTAAAAACGTTCGGCCTACATCAGAGTATAAGATATACATTAATTTTGAAATTTTGCATGTAGGTGATTATTTAAAATTAAATTTATGGCTAAGGCTAAGCAAGCTAATTATTATTCGCATAGTAAAAACCTTTAGGGTATATTTATGTTTTAAAAATAGTTGCAGAAATAGAATATTTTACTGAATTTTAATAACTAAAAAGTGATTTAAATTCAAACAAAAAATTAAAATACTATAACTAGTGGTGGGATCGAATTCGTGGAAATTTGAGTTTCGATCAAGCACGCTACCAAGCGTGTTAAAGTGGACGTTGTTTGAGAGGATGGTTTTACATATACTCATATAAAATGAAATTTTTTGAGACAACAAGCGTAGATGTATACAACTGGAAGATGACTTCCTACTAAAACTAAACAAATATTTTATATGATGCACTCAAAACAATAAAAGTGTTTACTTTCAGTTACGTATCTTGTATAATGGTGTGTTGTGGCATCTCATCGCCTCAATCCTTTGGCACACGTCATGGTTTTACAGTGTTGTCGGATTAAAAACTCAGTCGCAAGCGAATCAACACTACACCGACTCGCACGACAGTAGAAACCTTTCAAAATTAGCTCTGTTTTAGTACAGCCTGCGATTTGCGAGTTCATTAGTTGTGAGCTAGCTCACAAGCGAATATTTTCACAAGTTTCAAAATTAGGGGTCCTGACCACAGAAATTTTCCTGGGGGCCTTACAACGGTGTATGGCTTTTCAGGGTAAATGTACTCATATCTATTCAGACAATTCAACAAACTTTGTAGGTGCCAACCGTGAACTTCACAATCTTTTTGCATATGAGATTCATCAACGGAAGGTAACGGATTTGTTGACAAGAGACAAGATCGAATGGCATTTCATTCCCTCGCGAATCCCTCATTTTGGAGGACTTTGGGAAGCCGCAGTTAAATCAGTGAAGTATCACCTCAAACGTATTGTGGGAATTACTTCATTAACATATGAAGAGATTTGCACTTGTCTAATATTAATAGAGGCTTGTCTTAATTCCCGCCCTTTAACTCCCATGTCCTCTGATCTTAATAACCTGTCCCCCTTAACACCGGGACACTTCCTAATCAGGGATGCACTCCTCACTACCATGGTGGAGCCAGACATACAAACAATAAACATTAGTATACTCTCTAGATGGCAGCGAGTGCAACAAATAATGCAGCACTTCTGGACTCGCTGGTCCAGGGAATATCTCACTCAGCTCCAGTAACGGGTCAAAAGGAGCAACCGAGCTTGAAGAAAGGGGATATGGTTCTCCTCCGAGATGACAACTTGCTCCGCCCCCTCACCCCTCAAATGGAATGTAGCTCACATCGTCGAACTTCATCCTGGAAGCGACAGGTTGGTGCGTGTTGTCACCGTCAAAACGCCAACGGGAGTATCAAAAAGAACCGTTGGAAGACTGTGCCTACTCCCAATGGAAAGTGACACACATTCATAATATAACAACCGAAAACTGTCCTATTGTTCATGTTCAAAACTACTTGTAGACTTCATGTGTTCAGAATTATGTATACATGTATTCTTCATTGTATTTTTATGTGCTTGTTTACGTTTATTGGCATGTGTATTAATTTTAGCTTTTGTATAGATGTTTTGTCATGCATATCCAGTTCATTGTTAAAAGCACTTCCTTTTAAGGTGGGCGGCATGTTGCGTCCTAGGTGATAGAGAGTGTTTTTATGTCGCCGCCAGGGGAAGCCGTGGCAGCTGTATCTGTGTATGAGAGTTAGCCAGAACTCTTAGTCGAGCAGTGGACCGGCAGTGGACAGACATATGTGGTAGAGTAATAAAAATAAAAAGGTACAGTTTACTAATAAATCAACAAAATACAGAAGCAGTCAACCAGAAAAAATGAAAGCGTGGATACGACGGCTCTTTGAAACAGCCAATAAGTGATCGATGAAACAAAAGACTCTCAGGTGGTGTCATCCATTAGTACTGTTAATTCTGAGACTAGTTGTGATAGGCCTAGTTTCTGTGCGTCTACTAGTGTTATATCTTATCAACAGAAAAAAATCCCTAAATATAGTATTGACTATCTGTAGTATGGATTTACTCAAGCTAAAAGAGTTGATTTGGGGCCAAAGCCCATGTGTGTTTTAAGATGTGAATTTCTGGCTAGTGAATCTAGGAAGCCTGGTAATCTTTGACGCCATTTGGAGACAAAACACACGTACTGGCAAGATAAATTGATTTTTTCAAGACCAAATTTGCTGTGTTGAAGAAGGGGAACAAAAACATTGAAAAAACTTGAAGTGTGAATTCTCAGGCGAATGCAAAATTAGCTTTTTATGACGTGGCAAAAATTATTGCCAAAGCAGGCCAGGCTCATACTATAGACGAGGAAGAGATTCTCAATTTATAGCAAGAATGGGTAGTGATATGAAAATTTTTACATTTAAGATAAGAATGAGGCAGTGATTAAAAATTACGATTATGAGCAGAGTAGAAGGAAATATCTGGAATCCACTGAAAGAGATTTGTTTTTAGAAGTAGAATATAATATTATTGAGCACCTGAGTGATTTAGCAACTAGCTTCAGAGATTACTTCCCTGCACAAAATCCTGAAAACTTTTGGATCAGAAATCCTTTTGATTGTGCTGATGTACAACTAACAACTATTATCTGCGGAAGAGCAAGATAAACTTTTTGACTTGACTTGTGACGGTTCATTAAAATAATTTTTTAAAGAATGTAGACTGGACCAAATCCGGGTGAGGGTTTTTCTTGATTATAATAATCTAGTTTCTTTTGTTCCACATAACTTTATGAACAGATATTTTTCACAATACACTAATGGGTTAGGAATTAGGAAGGCTTAATTTATTTTGGAAATACGCCAGCGTTTGCGTAGAGGTGGATTGGAAAGATATTTAAGGAAAAAAAAAACACCCAACACCCTCAGTGTACCCGACCGAGATTGAATCACGATCTCCCCGTCTTCGGCAGGCCAGTCCAACATGAGAGTAGCGCATTAAACCGCGCATTACACCATGCAGCCACCGAAATATATATATACTAATATTGATCTTGTAAAATAGTCCTTCGCTACCAATTTCAAACCAAGTAATTTGGGATATTTTCAGAAAAAGTCCAATTTTACAAAATGTAATCATTAGCAAACTCCTATAAAATGATTTTTTTTTTAGAAAAATAGATATGTGATAATTTATTATGTAGAAAACTCCAGATACCAATATTGAACCAAAAGCTTTTTTTTTTTTAAAAAAAGAAAGACAGTCATCAGTATGCTACACTTAAACGTATCCACCTACAAAAATCAGTATACAGTTTTACTTGTCCTTTCAAACATTCCCCATCTATACACATTTTGAACAAAGTCGTTAGAGCCATTTTAAAAATATTAATTTTTTTTGGGAATAACTCCTTATTACAACACCTTTAAAAAATGTCTCATCCAAAAACAGAGATTTATCACTCCCTAGATATCAATTTTAAACAAAAAAGAGCCGTTTTCGAAAAAGTTTTAACCCAAAAATATATTTCATTAAACCACCCTTAATTTGAGGTTTGGGATCAAAATTAAAAAAAAAAAACCTTCCCGAGATATAGTCTTAAAGAATCTAGATATAAAGTTTGAATTAAATCCATCAAACCATTTTGGATCCGTGTCCAGATACCAGAAGACAATGTTTATTCTTTATAGTTTTGAGATCTTTTTTTTCACGATTACAATACTTTAGCTTACTTTCATAAAGTAAAAACACTTATCACACCCAACTGGGTCTCAAATCACAGCCTTCCCCACAAATGAAAAACCATACTAAAGAGACTGGTAGTTTATTAATGCTCCCCATGTGATGGGTCAAGAGTTACTATAGCTAGTGTTTGTTGAATACTAAACTCTGCCTACAAGAAAACCTAGAAAAATTAATCATAATATTGTATGTCCCAATTATGAATGTGATGGTGAATAATAATGCATTTATATAATATTATGTTACAAATATAACAGGTTTCTGAAATTCAGTTTAAGTTTTTTATCCCCTCTCTTGCTTACATTATGATATAGGCCTAAATAACAGGTTAAATAGTATTACTACACTAAACAGATCGCTTGCGTAACATATTTGTCCACGCAAAAATCGAAGTATGTACCCTTCGACTCTGTGTTATAACCAACAAATGTATGTGTAGAAATCTCACATCTGTTTTGTTGGGCTGGTCCTAGTTTAAATAATCAAAGTTTTCACAACACTAATTAATCTAAAATAAAGCTAATAATCTATATTGTATTAGTTAGTATATAAGGGGAAATACAAAACTAACTAGACATCCAATGTCACATAACCTAATATAGCAAACTAAAATAGACAAACATGGTCGCGCAAACTAGCATCAATCGAGCAGATAAATGTTTGCTTACGCAAAGGCTTTGAACACGCAATGTTATCAGTAATAATACTTAACTTTTTAAGCAAAGGCTAGCTTCCGAAGATTGGCGATAGCTAAGACATTTGCGTCGTGGTAATAATAGCCCTGCGGGCCTAATTATTATGTAAAACTTATGCGGGAGTTAAAGATACACTTTATTGTTGGTGTGGTGGCCTTTTGGGACTTAAAAGGGTATGTAATAAGGAAAATGGATAAGGAAACAGAGTTTAAATAACTCTGTAAGAATATGCAAAAAAGGAGAGTTAAAAATACCTCTGATCACTTAGATTAGAATCAATAATAGTTAAAAACAAAGCGTTGAATGTCGTTTTCCCTTAAACTTCTGACAGTCTTATCTCAACCAAAAACCATCTGTTATAAATATTAATAAATATTACAAAAATATTCAATTAAATCTAAAACGTCAAACCTACTGAAAGTAGGCAACAAATTATTCTAGTATTTTTTGTTATATTTGTGTAAAGTAATAACATTGATTATATTTGGAATACCTAATAGAAACTCCTTAAAGATTTGATTTATAAAATATATATTTAATTTAATTCAATTTAAGTTAATTTTTACTATCACACATTATTATATAGCTTTGGTTAATAACTGCTGTAGAACTGATTTAGAATTTAATCTTACTAAGAAAATCTCAATTTTATCATACACACAAATATTACATAAAATAGTTTATTGAAATTTAGAACTCAATTAAAGATATATCTTCTTTCGTGATCTCGAAGAAATAAAATATTTTGATGAAAAGTGATTTTCTGGTGTATCACAATTTTCTTCTTTAGACCACCAAGAGTTTATATCAGGATATATTTTTAGAGGCAAGCTTTCGTCATTTAACATTTGGCAAAGTCTGCACAAAACATATTTATGGTTATCTAACACATTATACCACGGTTTCCACCAAAAATACTTTATATACTCCTCAGGGGTGTTATCGAGATGTTTCAAATATTCAGATAACTCCATGAGGCTACTGAAATCCGACACATCAATGTATGATAGTGGGGGCGCTAGTGTTTTGTAATCAGCCCCACTGTAAACAATAGGCACGACATTACTCTGTAAAGCTCTGAAAAATTTCTCTGTCACGTATTCCTTACACAGAGAATTTTCAAAAGATAAGTAGAATTTATAAGTTGTATCCAACATTTGTTCACATTTTTTTCTGTTTGATCTTGGACATGTTAATTTTCCACATTTTCCATAAATATCTACCGGAACATAATTCGATAACTCGTTGACAAATCTTAGTCTTTCACTTTGAGAGTTGCAATTTGAAACAAACCAGGCGATTAGTTTGTTTTTATTTCTAACAATTTCGTTCAATTTGGTATTGTTATTTAGTTGGGAAAAGTCTGGTTCCATCCAAATTGGAATCTTAGTATCTGGCATAGCCGGCATGGGGGACTGTTTGGAAATAGGGGAGACCCATCCATAAGGAAAATGAATGTCAGAGTCCCTGCGGTAGGTCATGCTCCAATTGAAAAAATCAGGTGGTATTGGTATTGTTTTGTATAATTTCTTCATGGTGACT
Source organism: Timema bartmani (assembly GCA_902151455.1). Classification (NCBI taxonomy): domain Eukaryota; kingdom Metazoa; phylum Arthropoda; class Insecta; order Phasmatodea; family Timematidae; genus Timema; species Timema bartmani. Next base: position 116,605 of record CABFWB010001737.1, on the reverse strand, counting down.
GGAGATTCTAAGGCAAAGTAAATATACCTTTGGTGCTTGTTTCTTTTTAGTGGGAAGTGGACACCGGAGGAATCTACCATGTGGAACCATATAGCATTGAAGTCCTCTATAGGCAAGGGTAGATAGCCATCACTTCGGTCAACTATGGTGCAGTTGGTAACAGGGCAGCCAGCATTTATGAAAGGCTCACGCCCAACACCGAATCCAAAATGTTTGGAATTGAAGAAATCATTCCAAAGTAGAATGGTTTTGAGATTGTCTTTTTTGAAATCGGGGTTTTGTCCTTGCATGACTTGTAAATTTAGTTGCCACAGCCATGTCAAATCAGTGGAGTACATCAACCAGTAAGAGCAGAAACAGAAAAGAACGAATCCAATGCAAATTGTTTTGTGGCAAAGGAATAATATGAAGCTTTGTCTAAGGCTCATTTTCTTCATTTTCTGTAAGTAAAAAGAAATAAAAATAAAAATGTGCTGATTATAAAAATGAAATTTTAGTAAGGCAAGGTATCTATACTTCCACACAAACACAAATGTATATATTTTAGTTTAAAATATATGAACATTAAACAATTCAATTCATATACAGTGAGTATGTTCTTAATATACATTACGATTAATCAATGAATTTAATAAGACCAAACTTCGATTTGCCCAAATTTAGAACCACGCACGCTTCATATAGTGGATAGTTATTACAAAATTCAAATGCATAGTGTGTTTTATCTTCCTTGTTCGAATCAATGTAATGTAGAATTAGGTAGAAATTATTAAAAAATCAGTAAATAATTATTAAGATAGTAAGGTAACATTTGTAAAAAGTTTACAGGTAAAACTTATTAAGTGATTTTTAAGTATATTATTAACAATATTATGTATAGTCTCTCGTCAGCTAATATTCTGAAAAAAATATATATTATATGATATATATGTATATCAATGGTATTGGCGTACCTAAAGAATGACACAAATAATATAGATAAGCCTAATCAATTATCTCAAATAAAATTATCTAATGAAAACATATATGTTAAAATAAATAATTATTGTAATTAATCTATGAATATTTTTTAGTTTAAGCACCACATATTAGTACCCGTTCAGGTTATACGCCTAAGTACTAATTACAATAATGTGTTAGAGGAAGCAGTCTAGTCTATTGCGAGAGTAGCACCTCAGACCATACGGCCACCGAAGCAGGAAAATATTTTATATTTTAATAAATGGCGTCTCATTTTAATATTATTTTAAAATACTTGGCAAGGTATTCTCAATATAATTTTGACTTTCACTTTTTTAAGTGAAGTGCATTTGTTCATTGATAAAAAGCAACATTAAAAGGGCTTTGAATTAAGTTTGTAGTAAATCTATACCCTAAAATTAAAAAAGTATTGCAAAGGAATTAAAGTAAAGTCTCAGCTTGGGAATAATCAATATAACATCCATGCGTTATTTAAAGAAGATTCAGTTTTATCATAAAATGTGTTAGAAAGGATAATTTAACAAAAAACATTTCAAATTATGTAAATATTTTTTAAATTAATTGAATGAGCAAGTGCAAGACTAAGATACCGGATGTAGCTAGGGAAAGATTAGTTCATATTCTTACTAGAGTATGTAGGTATTTATTCTAAAATAGATAAAGCTATATAATAATCACACACTTAAGACTCTAGAACGACCTTTTATTTTAAATATTTTCAAGGTGATAAACTAAAGTTATTTTTTCAACTATCATTCAATTTCTTGTTTCTTACATATTTCAAATATTGAAATACATGACCACATGACTAGACCAACAATTGTTTAATATGTTATAATATAGAGCAACATCAACATGGCATAGAAAAGTAGTATTCTCACACATCGAAACATTACATCGCCCCGTATCAACCATAGGTATTAAGTGGTTTTCATTTTCGTTTAGTAAAAAATGTGCACAATCAAGGCAGCATATCGCGACCACAAGTATTTGACTTTGAATCATTCCAAATGACTAAAATAGAGGGTGTGAGACAAACTCTTAATATCGAATTGTTATAACTTTCTGGAAAATAAGATGATAACGAAGTTATCGTCGTTAATGTTTTGTGTTGGACTTTTGAAAAAAAAAAAAAGTCCAACTAATTTAAATAAACCATTCTAACATTTATTTTAGAGCGTGCCTCTTTTTAAAAAACCTGCCCATACCTTTTCAATATATTTTTTTAATAATAACGAGAACCAATAAATATATCTCCTACTAACATGTAAAAATATAATGTCTATCTGTTGTTAAACCACGCCTTACCACTCTACCAATGTTGCTGGAATTTCACTTAGATATAATTTTAACGTCCATTTAACATATAAGTTATTTTTGCCTATTAAAATCCAATGAAATTGAAGTTTTTTTAAAAAATATTATGTCTTAAACAACGTGATAAATAGTTGTATTCTCCTATTGCATGTATAGTTGGTTTATTTCTGTTTTACTCGATTGCCATATCAGCTTAACTCTAAAGAGTAATTACAAAAAACATTTCAATATTAAATTCAAAGATAAATTATAATTTGTGTTAGTTGTTTAGTATTAAAATAAGTAGGCAAATAGTGTTTCTTAAACGAATAAAACTTGCACATAGTACGGGCAAAATATTAATTTGATTTAATCTTACATTCACATCGATAAATATTCAAACAAATAGGAGAATTCTGCCATTAAAAGGCAGCTTAACACCAGAGTAGACATGGAAATTATCAAATACAATTGTATTCGCATTTGTGTGATAACATTGTAACTTCAAGACAAAGAAACATTGCAAATGAACTTATGGATGCGTGAAGATGTGCGTACACCCAAGTATTTTTTTTTATATAATTTTACGTCCTATATTGAGACCCTTACTCCTTGGGCCGCTTAGTGTGGGTTATTTCAAAATTCATAAATCTGATGATTTGCATTTTCATCCTAGAAAACCTTAGAGTGTGGCTTATTAATGTAGTGCAATCCATATATATTTCAATATATGTTAAATTTTTTTGTTTATTATGAACCATCAACTTCGGTTTTAGTCAACCTAAAAACAAAAACGTCTCTAAATAAGAATGTAATCCTAGCAGTGAAATTTCTAGAAAACAAACCTTCAGTGGTGTTTGAGCTTAAGACTCTAAGAAAATGTTTCTCTATAAGAGTTCCTATTTTGGTAGCACATAGAGCAACTAATATTAAATGGGGAAGGGACAAAAGGCTGAGTGCAGACAGCCACTGTACCCCACCCTAAGGGTTTTAGTTTCATACCGCAGTTGCAGCAAGCAAAGACAGACAGGTTACTTCCCTGTGTGCTATTTCTTTTGCCGACAAGGCATGGAGGAATGTGGCAATGGCCAATATTCAGAACTGCTTCCGGCACTCTGGTTTAGCTACTGGATAATGCTACTTTTGATGCAGAGGATAAAATGTCACTCTAGGAAATGCTACAATTCGTCAATGACAATTATTTTGAAATTAAAGACCCTATCGACATGGTCTATTAATTTTTTTAAGTTGGTTTCTATCACTGCGTCTTACTACCCGTTTGGACTATACGTTTATGTCCCAATTACGCTAATGTGTTAGAGATGAGGAATACAAGACTAAATAGGAAGTAAGCCCACATTTCCGTGGAGGGAGAGTGGAAAACGATTGAGGAAAAAACCTCCTCAGTAAACAAATGACAAGGTTTCAAACCCCAATCTTTCTATCGGCAGTCCAATCCATTGCGGGAGTGACGACTTAGTGATTCGGCCAACAAGGCGGGGAAAAAACCTATAAGTATGAGCTAAATCTCAACAAATGAAGCTACCGTTTTGTCTGAAAGGTGGTTCCAGCACAGCACTAAAAGACAATCACGATTGCTAAAACGAAGTCAAGAAAGTGTCCCGACATTGAAAGGGATGTTGGAGTAATTCTGGACAGTTCTAAGGTGTATTTAATGTATGCACAATGTGAAACCTAGTGTGGAAAAAAGTCGGCTCACTTGAGGTTAAGTGTAATTACACACTTCGGTTTTACTAAACTTCGGATATGTGAACCAAATATATAGGTCAATAGTGGTCACTCAATTTAAGCGGCGTTTACTGAATATTGAGATATTGACGGATTAAGCCCGTTACCACTGGTATGTGTAATTCCAAACCCAAGGGGGAAAAAATGACCTTATGATGTCTACTTAGCGAGCCCCAGGTGTGCACTTCAGGCGTATTTTTTAAATCAAGTATTTTGAGCCTAACATCTTAGACTGCGCGACTATTGGAAATTGCATTTTTAGAATCAATAAAACAAGAAATTTATAACTATAGATTAAGTAGTTAAGGAAATCTCTAGGTGTGTGCCTTTTACTCTATTATTTTACATCCATAGTGCCAGTGAGCCTGACAAATAAGCGATTGTGACAACCTATTCGGGAGGATAAAGTGATAAGAAATATTTAAAGCGGAGACTTGGTATTAGCCACGTTATTAAGGAAACCTTAGTTTTTGTTACTACACATATTGTGAGCCGGAAGTATTAAACTGCGTGATTGCTGGTGCGGAAAGATGAAAATCAAAGGAAAATGACAATCTTAAACTTTGTATAACTATTTAGGGAAACTAATGAAAGTGCACCTAAGTTTTTTATTTTGCTTTATCTCCTAACTATATAAAAGGGAAATGTTGTTTGTTTGTGGAATGTTTTGAATAATACTTCATGATAAAATGATTAAACATTATTTTATCTTAATACTAAATCACTTGCGATTTAACACACTAAAATATTATACACTTTGTTTACTACTGTAATGTTAATCCAGCACTTGTCAAAATGAGTCCTTTGTGCTCAATCGTCTCAATATTCGATAATGCCATAGATTATTGTTCGTTACAGATAATATATTGCCTAACACTCTTCCCCAGTATTGCCAACTGAGCATTTCCCTATTCCTTCCCCTCAAAAAAAGCGAAAACGTGAAGCTCCTTTTAGGTCAATTCTTCCTCACAGCTGGAAGTGCCCTTGAGGGACTTCCCCATTCTGCTACTATAGAGATGACTTTGATGGGATGAACTCGCATTCATTTGAGTCCAGTGAAGCTTCTGGGGTCCTTCAAACGTCACCAGCTTTTTCCTTTTAATTGAGATTAGGGGGAAGGGTCCTGCCATTCTCGTTACTACCAGCGGGAGTCACGTAATTCCCATCCTCCGACTGCCTGAGTGAGAAATAATATCTGGGAAATACATCCTTAAGGCTGTTTCTTTCATTCGATAATCTAGAAGGTGCTATTTGGTTCAAATGTCACTTTGATTTGTCCGTTGCAGATATTAAATATAAGCGCCTGCCTAGTAATTTATGCCCTTCCACTTCAACCCAGTTTACTTTCTTTTTTATTAACTGTTTAACTAAGACTTTCTCCCCTTCCTTGAACTGACACTCCCTTTTTCTCCAGTACTCTATTTGTTTTCCTTGCTTATTAATCTTTGCTTTGGACTTGGGCAAGTAGATGCAGCTCCATTGGGGCTACTCAAGTTGTGATATATGTGGGTTGATTCGGTAGGTTAGTGGAAATTCCATCATCGCCAAGGACAAATCGATTCTTTCAACTTTGACTTTGCGTATGCATTGTTTTAGCTGACCAACTCAGTTTTCGGCTTGTCCATTAGTTGCGGGATGATATGGAGCCCCAGCCCAATATTCTATGCAATTTCTTGGGAAAAATTCAGTAAGTTCTGTATAACTTAATAGCCGACTAATATTATCAGGTATTAAAACCTATTGTTATCCAAACTGAGGAAATAAATGGTACGGCGCACCGCACAGACTTTCTCTCTGTTTCTATAAACTCGTAAGATTTCTGAACGGAATAATGTACATTGTATCATCACCACTCCACATAAGAACACGCATAAAATAATATACAATGATATAGGATCAATGAGAAAAGAGGCGCATCTTTGTCCACCTAAGAACATTTCAAACAGTTTAATGTCTTCCACAAGGGTCAAAACTTCGTATTAAAATTTCGATTTCTGGTTAAAGTTTTAACATTTTATAAGGTGTTGCAGATCTTCAAGTCATCGCATTGATATTTAATTATTCATTTATACATTTTGACCAATAAAAAATGTAAATATTGACTATTGAGTCTAAAATGGAGATAGATCATTGCTATGCAAACATTTCTCCTAAGAGCTTTAAGGAAAAATAACATACTTTTTTAGATACTTATATTTAATTACTCTATGGCATTGGAGAATTATTGCGTTAAGACTTAAGTAGTATATGTTTACAACTAAAGCTCACAAAATTGTATTAATATATTTGCAAATATCTCAGAAACTGTTGCTTTTATAAAAATATATGTCAAATAAAAGTTTTTTATTTCTAATAGTCCTACAATTTTGCAATGATAAGTTGTTTAGTTTCTCAAATAGTTGTGGAGATACGGAAATTAACGCTTCTGTAAAGTACCCTAAAAATCATTTTCATAGGAAAATGAAAATAGCCAGTTTATTTATAATCTTAATCAACGCCTAGATACGAATTTTAATCAAAATCGTTTGAGCAGATTTTGAGAAAACCAAATTTTTCTCTTTTCGCCCTTCAGTAAACTACCCTTAATTTTAAGTTTTTATAGACACACAGACAGACGGCATTGCAAAGACTATTTTTTAGGGTTCGGGGGGTCATGAGACGTCGACATCCATCAACATTTCAGGTTAGTTTTTTTTTACGGTCGCAATACTTAAACTTTAATGTCCAAAAAGTTAAAAAAATTCATATAATTGCGTATAGATTGAAAGTTATTGATTTTATAAAAATATGTTTCGGATAAAATATCTGTATTATAAATATATATACATATTTGTAATGCTAAGTAATTTCATATCTCAAATAGTTTCGGAGCTATTATAAAAAATGTTAATTGACGCATCAGACCGGAGCCCTTAAAGCCATTTTGCCGAAATATTGAGGGTAGCCATTTTGTTTGGAATATTTATTAATGTTTATAAATGAAATTTAATCAAAATCGTTAGAGCCGATTTTGAGAAAATCGACTTTTTCTCTTTTTTCCCTTCAGTAAACTACCCTTAATTTTAGGGGTAGATATCCAATTCCAAAAACCCCTCGGGGCAACCCTATGAAAACCCTAGATAACAAGTTTCAGCTCAATCGGTAAAATAGTTTAGGCTCTAGTTGGAGGGACAGACAGACAGACAGACAGACGGACGGAAATTCAAAAACAACTTTTTCGGATTCAGGGAGTCATGAAACGTCAAAATTCATCAAAATCTCGATTTCGATTTTTTTGACGATCACCATACTTTCTCTACCTGTAAGATAGAGAGAAAGTAAAAATGTAGCAAGGGCACTAAAATTTGCCGTCGAAGTGGTCAAATTCATTGATAAAACCTCCAAGCATTTACTGTGAGCATCAACTACAAGTAACTCCTCCAATTTATAGGTCCAAGGAAGTCGATGTGGACTTCATTCCACGGTGCTGCCGATCACTTTCATGGAATCAGATGGCTTTTCTGAGCTTATTTCTGCACTATATTACATGTATGGCATTCCAAGACGTAGTTATCGATGCCTTTATTCAAGCGGGGCCACCAGAAGTAGTTCTTAGTTTATGGCTTAGTCTTGACCTCTACTAGGCGCCCCACATGAAGGGCCCTAAGGATTCTGTCTCTAAGTGAAGAAGGTACAACAAATCTGCTTCCACGAAAAATACACCCACCTTCAAAAATGAGTTCATCTTGTGTTTACATAAACTGCGATAGTGGCTTCTTAACTGCTGCTGCCCACCTTACTCAGCACTGTATCTGTTCTGCTCTGTAAGTCTACTAGTTTTCTGTACAAATTATAGAGTCCCTCCTGGATACTAGGAGAATAATGTAGAACAATTTCATGTTTCAACTCCAACGGCCGGACTGCACGAGACAAGTAATCAGCACAATTCCTATAGGTAGTTAAAATTATATCAGGTAATAAAAATTCGATAGGATATACGTATAGTGTTGGAGGTGATTTGCTGAAAGAATTGATATACCTTTCTTTGGCCCAAAAATGGTTACCAGCGGCTTGTGGTTTGTTTCGAGTCTAAATTTCCACTTATAAAAATATTGCGCAGATGTTTGCAATCCAAATACTAATCCTTATGTTTATGTATGTATTTGAGGATATCTACTTTATGTTTCTGACAGTGCTCGGGAGGTATATGTATCCGGACGTATTGTTCCATCTTCATTTAGTTGATTCAGAACCCCAGAGACTTTCACTGGGCTGGCACCTGTTGTAAGTACCAATTCTTGAGTTGAGTCATAATGAGCCAACATTGGTGCATAAGTCAGTTTTACCTTAATCTGTTCAAACACTTGAGAACACTTAAGTGTCCAGTTCCATCCAGCTCCTTTCTTGAACAGATCATATAAGGGGCTTAGTGTAATTGACGCATCCTGAAAAAATATTCCATAATATTTGACCATTCCGTGGAAATATTTAACTTAGGTGGTGTTTACAGGTGGTTTCATCTTTAAAATGGGCTAAATTAATTCCTTGTACAAAATTAAGCAATTTCACTATAAATGTGTCGAAGATATTTAATGGATTCCTGCATGAATAAACATTTATTGACGTTAAGAATACACTTTCCTTTAACGTTGACAATACCTCACGCAAACTCTCATCATTTTCCTCATTTGTTTTGCCCCAAACAATAATGCCATCCTGCCTTACCACCATTCTCTCCACGCCTGCTAAAAGACCTTCAACCATTCTCTAAAAATAATAGTGCTACCGTTGATATTCCTAATGGAATGCGGTTATAGAAGTATAATCCTTTGTGAATTCTGATTGTAGCCATATCTTTGGAAATATCATTTAGCAGTCAGTCACTGCTGATATGCACTCTGTAAATCCAATTTTGAAAAGAACACGCTACCTTGCATTGTCTAAAAAAAATTCCACTATCGGTAGTGGGTAAAGATTCAACCTCCAAAAATTGTTTATATCACTTTAAAGTTCAGAAACATTCTGACAGAACCATCCGGCTTAACAATAAAAACGATTGGCTTTCCTCACCTACTGTGTTTGATGGGAAAAATTACTCCAAACTCCTTTAAGTGTATTAATTCAGCCCCCTACATTGGTTTTAACGCAAAAGGCATCACCCTGTATTTATAGAATGTTGCCACCACCCCTTTTAATTTAAAATTAAATTTCCCTTTATGAAACGTACCTAACACCTTCGTAAAAACTGTAGGATACCTCTTCCGCAAGGTTGATAAAAACTTTTCGTCTTCCGATATAATGTGATGTATTTGACACACTTCAAACCAAAAGTATTCATAAAGTCTCTAACTAATAGCAGAGGCCACCCTGTGAAACCCTCTTATACTCGTTCTTTGTATGTTACCTTTAGAAAACAACGTACCATAGGTTTCATTGCATGCTGGGAATAATATCGCCAAGTTTGATTCATGTTTCTCCTATTCTCCCAGTGAAGTATTTCCCTTCAAGTTTGACTGTTGCAAGTACTAGAGGAGTTCCTTGATTCTCCACGATCATGTTGAAAACCCTGATTTGGGAATGTTCACAGGCTGACCCTAGCATGAATTTAGAATCTGCCTTATAAGTTCTGCACACCTTCTTTAGATGCCCCTTGGTTCCTCACAGATTGGTAATGTTATTTCTGAATCTACAACGTTCAAAGAAATGATTATTATATCCTCATACCCTGCAAGGAGGCCGGACTGATAGCTTTTGTGATGTTCCTTGGGCTCTTGATTCCCCCACCTAAAATATTTCCGGCTCCTCATTTATTTTAACTTCCTCAATGGTGGAAAACAGTTCAATGTTTACCACAATTCGGTCTTAAATATATTTGGATTTAGACAACGTGAAGGCCGTTGGACCCTCATTTAACAATATATTTATTTTCCCGTTTACTAACCTCATCACAAATGTGCCCAAAGTATTGGATTCCATAATGCTCCCAAAAACCCTATGTAGCTGTTAAACGTTGGACCCTTGCAGCTCAATCTGCAATAATCTCCCACTCAGATATTGATGCTTGATAAAATAGGTATATTTCCTTAAATATAGATAACTTTGATTAATAATGAGACGACCGAAACATGTCCTTATATGTCTTATATTCAGGCTTGTTGGGGTCACATATGTCGATTAATAACTTGTACGCGACCTGATGTAATAAGCTAAGCACGATCTCCTTTTGTTACTTTGCATCCATGGCATAATTATCCATAAAAAAGATTGTAGCTTGTACTTAAACACCTCCCCCTTATCAACAAATGAATTAAATTTCGTAATCTGACCAATATAAGCCGATATGGTTACTTTAGTATGCACGGTAACAAATAATTTAAACAAACACTTAAGCTCACATCGCCAATGTAAAGTTTTGGATAATATTTCATGATAATAAGGTTAAACGGCCTTTTATATTTATTTATACTCAAGCACTTAAATGATTTAATACTTTATATATACTTGTTTTGTACACTTTGTTTATTACTGTAATGTTAATCTAGCACTTGTCAAACTGATTCCTTCGTGATCAACCGTCTCAATGTTCGACAGTCACGGATCCTCGTTCACCAAAGATCAAATTCACCTCACAATCTTACACAGTATTGTCAACTGAACACCTCAGTTTGAATTGTTGGGTTGTTTGTAACTCAATCACGCTCAAAATCTATAACCGATTGTGCTACTGAAAGTTTGCGTAGATATAACTTGGACGTCTGGTTAACATAATATAGGTCAACACAAATTACGCCCGCCATTTTGTTTCAACATAACAGCTACAAAACACTACTTATTGATATTTTTCTCAGCTTGTACTTATTTTATTTTCATTGTACCCATTTTTTTTAGCACACACCGCGTCTTACTACCCATACCGGTCATACGCCCAAGTACCAATTACGCTAATGGTTTTATGGATTAGGAAGGTTATATCTTGAGTAAGTGTACCCGAATTTGCGTGGAGGGCCATTGAAAAACTATTTTAAAAGCAACTTCTTTACACCCAACCAAGATTCGGAACTTTGATCTCCCCGTTGTTGGCAGTCTAGTCTACTGCGACGGTAGCGCGTCAGACCATGTGGCCGCCATAGCGAGTAGCTTTTATTGATTCATAAAGACATTAGGGCCATCTTGAAAAAAATTGTAGCAATAGAACACTAATATTTAGCTTATCCATATCTCTTTAACACACAAACTATGGGAAGCCTTTCAATGGGACCCAATAAATAAATCATATAAATAATATAGGATTATATTTAATTGTGATTATGTGTAGAGGCGCGATATACAAAAAATCAAGATACCTATAAAGATTAAATCATAATATATAAATAATCTATAGTTGTATGAGCGTTTTTTCCCCAGTCACGGCCAAGCCGCTGTATAATTTTAAGACATAAAATTGGAAAAATGTTAGGAATTTAATGGGATTAATCCAAATACCCCAATAATTCTTAAATATGTAAACTTTCTAAATAGAGTTTGGTGAAATGGGGGATTTCAAGATTTCCTGGCATGTAGTAATCGAAATTTCCAAAACTTTAAAAATTTTTTTTGGGGAAGTGAGAATGGAAATTCCCAAAATTTCAAAAACCAAGTTTTAAGTGTGGTGGGAATTGTGATTTTAAAGAAAAGTGGATTTATTAGATAACTAGAAAAGTTTTGAAATTTTATAATCAAGATTTGAGAAAAGAGTGAATGGAGGGCTAAAATTTCAAAAACTTGTTTAAAAAATCTTCTAGTAATTGAAAATTGAAATATTTGCAATCATGTACAAAGATCCCCCTGAGATAATCAAAAAATATTAAAAATTACCAATTTTAGGATTGGATCAAAGAAAAAGGAGGCTCAAAATTCCACAAACTATCAGAAAAAACTTTTTGTTGTGTAAATGTATGGACCAATATGTCTTATTAATAGTCTATTATTTCATTTATGCTATTTTTTTAAACTAGATGCTTTTTTTTAATGTTTTTGTAACAATGTATATTATTTATTTTCAATTATCTTATGAACACTCTTAGGCAAATATCGCGTTTGATAAATTTTAGAATATCTCTGAAAAATGGTCCAAAATATGAAAATTTACTATAGCTGATCAAAATTTGGCCATAAATATTGAAAATAAATAATTTATTATCTAAACTGTAAAATGATACAGTGCTATGTAACTTTACTTCCAGATCCATATAACAAGGTTGGCGTTAACACACTTTCATACACTGCCATCTTTGCCTCTTTTGATACTACATTCTTTGCAATAGCCCACATACATCCTAATACTCTCCGAAATGCATTCATACGTATCTCAATTTCACCATCTAACATATCATTATTACAGAACATTCTTCCCAGATACAAAAAATCATTCATTCATTTTCCCATTTATTAAAAGCTTTAACACATTTCCTGTTTTACCCTCATCACCTTAGTTTTGGAAAGATTTATACGTAGATTAATTCTGCCGGTCACCACATTCAAACAATGTAATTCATTCTGCAAGTCACTCATTTTCAGCCATTAATAGAGCATCCTCTGCAGCATCCAAAGCTTATTTTCTCAAAACATTCCATAAGTATACTCCTATTCTCACGATCATACGCTTTCTTAAGATCAACAATTCACAATACACTTTCTTCTATACTGCCAAAAAGTTTTCTATCAGTTGTTGTAATGCAAATATCTGGTCCATGTAACCTCTATCTGGCATGAAACCACAGTGTGTACTCTAAAACTTGTCTGCAGTTTATTCACGCACTCTCTCAATTAAGACTCTCCCAAAAACATTTTCTGGAATTCTCAAAAAATTAACTAAACTATCATTCTTACATTCACTCTAACTGCCTTTGCCTTTGCACAAAGGAACAATGAGAGGATTCTTTTAATAATTAGGAACATTACAAATACAAGCACACACAATGAACAACTCACCCAATCCGGCAAGTAGTACCATGCCCCCATGTTTAAGTAGTTCACTTGTGATCCCATCTACGCCCGAAACTTAAGACATTCTTTAACACTTTGATAGCTAAGACTCGTTAATTAATTCACTCTTCATAACATTTTCCCTATCTTCTGCTACTTTTTCTATGTTTTCGCTGTAAAATTGTTCAAAATACTCCCTACATTCCTTTTTTAATACTGTTTTGATCCCAAATCATAACTCAACACGTTCATTCTGAATGCCATAGGTATTTCCTTGCATCCTTTGTTTTGTTCTATCTACCCACTTTAAGAACAGCTTCTTAATTCCTTTAAAATGTATTTAATACTAAGCTAAAATACACACAACGACGACGACACACGACTTCTAAATAATGCACTAATTACTGAATAACACTACCCGAAAATTTCATAGAAACCAAACAAGTAAAAGACGTTATAGAGGCACTATTTTCCAACAAATCCAAATATTACATCAATTACGTACGAACTGGTCATCTTAGATTAAGCTGTAATGAATGCGAGTCAATTCAGCAAATTTTTTTTAAAAAATTACAGATATTTGAACTTCCTGGTTAAACTAGTAAATCCCAACAAGCAATATACCAAATACTATATTAATTTACTAACAAAAACTTATCCAAGATAAAATATTACATTCAACCTCTGAATAACAGTCATCCCAATGCCAGAAGTGCCAAAACCAGCCAAGAAATATTAATTACATAGAAGGCAATCTCACCTTACAATGCCATGAAAATTACATCACTACACCTACCAGGAGCATAAATTATAAGGCAGGAAGACTTAGAACCCATATGAAATGACAATAACTGGGAAAATAATTTTAGTAGGGAATCTTAACAGTAAAAAAACACATCGGAAAAGCAAGATAGCCACCGGGAATGGACATGAATTGGCCAACCAAGTAAAGTACCACGTATACATAAACATTGTACTTGACGAACCAACGTTCAACCTATTTAAATATATTGGACGTCATATAGGTGATATTCACTAGCACAGTTATAACCACGGAAGACTTAAAAATTTCTAAAAAATTAGACTTTTGACACAATCCCATACTGTGTGAAAATACAACAAAGACCGACAATGACATTAAATAACTAAGAATAAAGACAATTACATGCAAATGTGACAAATATAAGGTTACAGAGTATCTAACAAATCTAGAAAACACCCGAAAGTTGGACGCAATTATTTAACTGTTTACATCACCAGTGGAAGAAGGAAACCCACTTCGGTGGCCACGTGGTCTAACGCACTACTCTTGCATTAGACTAGACTACCGATGACGGGGATATTGAGGATCGAATCTTGGTTGGGTGTACTGAAGGTGGTTTTTCTAAAATAATTTTCTACTCTCCCTTGACGCAAATGTGGGTACAGTTCCTCTAAATAGAACCTCCTTACTCTCTTAAACCATTAGCGTAATTATTACATAAGCGTATACCCTAACGGGTAGAAAGACGCGGTGCTTAAAAAAAATTAGAAGCTTCCAGGATAAATACTCACCCAACTAATACAACAAAACCTACAACAATTTCTGGACCTAGGACACCTAGTTGTAACATTTAAAAAACGTGAATCAAGAAGGGACCGGCACACATACACACACAAACCCGCACCACAATACAGGTTACAACCGATTCATAGCTCAAGTGAGGATCAAAGATTTGCAACACATACGTCCCTGATGCTATAATAGACAGTATAAAAACAAGGAAAATTACTAAATATAGATATTTTTAAAACCACAGACAACAAGATGTAAGAATCATCAATTCACGGAAATAACAATAAGGTCTTCAAAAGAAAAGGAAAGGCAGAAGTCATTGCCGAGTCTTTAGAAACACAATTCATACCAAGTAAAACTCCACGATAATCAAATTTAAGGGGGGCGTGACAAGAGCCTTCAAGGACTACCCGCAAATAAAACTACAACTAACAAACTAAAAAAGACTCAACCATATTAACATGAAAAACTTGACGCTAAGCGTTAGTGGATAAAATTACCGTACTACCAAAATTGTAACTTTTAGTAGAGCTGGAAAGTGACGTGTGTTATGAATAACTCTAAACCAGCAAAGGACCATATATATTTTTAAAGCGAGAAGGATTACAAGTATCCTTACCCCACTAAGCAAAATCTAAAAAATAGTTCAAACTATGTAGACTAAAAGATTTAATACAATTCTGGGGAGTCTTGACTAAAATCCAGGTTTTGTTTGGACCTAATCACTCAAATGGCCTTTCAAAAACCAATTTAAAAGAAGACGCGGTTAAAATATTAGTAGAAAAAAACAATACTCAATAGAAATAATTTTGGACGTCGAGAAAGCTTTTGAAGAGTATGGCAGCTTGGTTAAATTTAGAAAATATACATATATGTATTTCAGTCACCCCTCATGGTTTGTCACCATCGATTCACCATGGCCTGTTTTTCAAAACAACTTCATTTCAGGTGGTTGTGAATGAACAACCTTTCCAAAACCAATTACATAAAAGGAGGGGTGCCTCAAAGTTCAATTCTAGCAATACACGTACAAATATATATACATATAGGCCTATACCAAACATTCGCACAAAAGCGCCAACAGATGATTAAAAAAATATCTCTGGTAATGCAACATTATCTCGTCGACCTCCAAAATTGTCTTACAAACTGGAAAATCGTAGTAAACTCAATAGACTCAGCTCTCTTAAACATTTAGCAGAGATAAGGAACAGCATCCACTATTTGACACTGAAATACCGCTAATGGAGGAAGTAAAACACCTAGGAATCGCAATAGATTAAAAAAAAATTGTCTTATAAAAGCCAGATTAAAAAATAATAAAGCATTATGAATAATCAAGAAAATCTATCTCATTTTTTAAAGGAAGACAACTCTCAATACATACAAAATGTATACTATTCAAAACGATTATATGTCATTTTATATATAACTGCATAACACGAAAGGGAACCCACAAAACTACAAGTCTGACAAAATAAATACTAATATCAAACACAGAGGAACAAATAATTACTAGAATCCCAGATCTACGTACCAAAAACAACTTCCAACAACTATAAGACATTTACATTTACATAAAAATATTTCCAATAAGACTGCATCAAGTACAAATTACCTTGCAAGAGCATTTGGACCGTACGACCTTACAAAGCCAAGCCGTTACTTTAACCATATTATGCTGACGTAGTTACGCAAATATCTTAAACAATTAATTATTTATATACACACATTTACCAACATGTACGAACAAAATAAAAGCGCTTGTTGAAAATCCCAAAGTAACTAGATGTAAAATTACTATTAGAATAAGAGATTACCACATTAACAGGCGCCAGCTACTCCAGCATGACAACATAATGGTGACACAATCCAATCAAAATCCCCATCCAAGCCCGGATGTGTAGGGGGCGGGTGGGGGTGAAGGAAGGGATTATTTCAACCTACTAGGTGAGCATTTATTCAGGCTCGTGATCAACTGGCTTATAAAGTATGGTCAAATATCTTGGAGATAGAGATTAAATAAATTGCTTTCAAACCGTTGATATTCCTTCTGATCCACTTCCTTTATATTATAAACTGGGTAAAAAAAGTGATAGCACTCTTGATTATGATAAATATACCTACACAAAGTTATCAAATTGCATATAGATGATGATAAAATTTTTCACACAAATATACCGGTGGATGAATGGTGTGTATGATTAATATTCACAAGTACTAAGCCACCGTTGACGGGGGGAAACGGGGTTTGATCGTGGTGGGTACAGTGAGGATGGTTTCCCAAAGGTTATTTTCACAGTAGTTATCACTTCCTCTTTCTACGCAAATGCGGGGTAATTTCCTCAAAATATGCTTCTTAAACATACATTTTAGATAGTAATTAATTCACAAATTATAATCTATTGGCTTTAATAATGATCAAATACAATCTAATTTAAATTGTAGGCCTACATATTATTAATCTGGGTGTATGATCGTTGAAACGTCCTTATACTTCATTCAACTACATCTAAGAGACTGATTTAAATCATGTTTGATGTGAAATTTAGCCTTAGAAGGTATGAGTGGATTATAGGTTAAAAATAAAAAAAATTGAAGGCAATAAAGTCTTTACAATTTGAAAGTTTTCATTAAAAATGTAATTATAGAAAGGAATTTAATTATATTAACCAACTGAAGAAAGCCAATTTGTGTAAAATATTTTATTTATAGCAAATAGATGTTTAATGTCAGTTATTTACTAGAACGCAAACAACAGGCTTTTTTTTTATTAATCTCCGACACCTTTCAGTAGTGTGTAGAACCACCTACCACAAAATGACCTTTGACCTTGTGAACTACTTTAAAATTATATGGATGCTGTTTTGGATAGTTTTCCCGGGTTAGTCTATCTCCCAGTAGGATTCGATATAAACCCAATTACTTTCACGTCACTTGGGTGGTATCTATAGAACGTGTGAGGCCAGTTTGATGGCACATGTCGAGAAAGGAAAATTTCACAGGTGTTGTCGCCACCCTGATGGCGTCAAAGTTATTTTGGGAAATAAGACGCAACCCGTACACCGAAAAGGGGGAACAGAATTGAGCAATAGGGCTCTAAATAGCGCACCCTGATGACATAGGAATCTATATTTGGAAATATGACGCAGCCATGGCATCAGTTTGGCAGCACAACATGGTGAAAGAGGATTAAATTATGGCCGACACTGTACCACATTTTAACTGAGCATGCCCCCTTTGGATCAATTTTGTTCCCCTTTTTTGTCGATAAGCACGCCTTTTGCTGAATTCTGTTCCCCTTTTGATAGATATGTACCTCTTTTATTCAAATCTGAACCCTTTTTTTTAAAGGTGATTACTAACCTCTTTTGCTTAGTTTGGTTCCCCTTTAGGTCAATACCCAGACCTCTTGATGAATTTTGTTCAGCTTTTGGTCCACACATACTCTTTTTAATCATATCTGTAACTTTTAAAAAAATTACCACGTACAGCTTTCGCTCATATCTGTAACACTTTTTACTGAACATTCACCCTTTTTTTCAATCCTGGTCCCCTTTTGATCAATAAGTACTCCTTTTAAGGTGCTAGGGTTGTGTCATATTTCCCAAAATATATTTTGGCGTCATCAGGGTCGCGATATCACATGTGGACTATTCTTGTCTCGACGTGTTGTGCCACCAAACCGGCGCGGGGTTAGAGTCATATTTGCCAAAATAGATTAAGACGTCAACGCCCGTAGTCTATTTCAGTTTTGACATGTAGTGCCACCATCCGTTCTATAAATAGAATTCATGTGACCTGAAAGTAGGTGACGGGGTAAAGATCAACCTGTGGTAGGTGGTTCTAAGCACTACCCCTTTCGATGATCATTATATTTTAAAATAAACACCACTTATATTCCTTGACATCCTCATCATCGGACACAAGAATTAAAGATTCGGTCTTGTCTGGTCTGGTTTGGTTTGAGGATTACAGATATGTCAAGAATCGAATCTCATTCAGGTGAAGTGGTTTTATTTCTTAAATAGTTTGCCGCTGTGTGTTTCTCAGTTTTAACTTCCTCATACCTTACCCCTTAGTACAAATATTCGGATAGCCCGGTTAGGTAGAAGACGTGATGCACGTTTTCCTTGCCCGGTAACTTAACCATTCATTCAAGATGTAAAACTCATATTCGTTAGTTATATGTTATTTTAAAGATCAAACTTTATATTGTTTTCTTCTTGTTTGTACCTCCTATTTTTAGAACCTAAATTACGAGTATCATAAACTAAAAAAGTTCAAGTCAATGGTTTCACGCCACATATTTCAGCATGAAATGGGTATTTCCAAAATATGTAACTAGACATCAATAGCAATGCTAGAATTAAAGATTTAGGTATCTTTCAAAAACTAAGATTATTTTTAAGGATGAGGATATATTTCTTAAAAGAAACCAAACACATAATTATTGTAACAAATGACATTATTGACGTCTACAAATGCTAGAGTTTTATTAAATTTCTGTATGACTAGTTAACTCTGTTCTTCTGTGATTGCAATATCACAATAAATTAAGGCTAAACTATGTTCTAGTTCATTTGATTGCCGAGAAAATTATGAGTGTCTTTGGTGTAAATGTGATAAGAGCACCTGCATTTCTCTATATCCAAAACTCCAACTTGCTTATTTCTAAAACCCACCCTTTTGAAATATTTTAAAGAATGAAATATAATAAACCTAACATAAAAAAATTTATTGGTGGTGTTTGCGATGCTGTGTCTGAAAGCTGTAAGCACAAGTACGCAGAACTCCAGAATAACTAGCTAGTGCTATAGATAACTAGAGCACAATAGGTTCTACCTAATATGTTAGCATCAATCAAAACAATAAGTTTTTAAACGCGCTTGATTAACAGTGCTTGCCCCTCTTAACAATTTATGGCAATTCCTAATCACGTTAATGTTAGCACTAAGATCACTAAACAATAACTTATAATACTTCCAAATTACTCTATTAAATATATTGGCACCAATCAACGCCGTAAAGTGCTTCTAGCTATCCACTCTTAACTTAATTACTCTATTACATTAGGAAATCGAAAGTAGATTACCGCACTTACAAAATTAAGCCAATAATCCCTATCTTGAGCTAGTTGTATTCCGTCCAACTGATTGCACCCTATCTCTTTCAGGTCCAATCTAATGTTATCCTCCCATCTGCGTCTAGGTCTTCCCAATGGTCTAGTCCCATTGGGTTTGCCAGTTAATGTTCTGAACACAGTTCTAGATTTTCCCATTCAAACTGCATGTCCTGCCCACCGTAATCTATGATACCTGATTAATCTAACAACCCCTTGTGATGAGTACAGGTTATGTAACTCATCATTATGTAAACTCATCCACTCTCAGTATCTTCATCTCTTTTTGGAACAATTATCTTCCTAAGCAGCTTGTTTTTGTCCAACCTAAATTTGTTTCGACATGTAAGGAAAGAGACCACGTTTCACACCCATATAGAACCGGTAAAATTATGGTTTTGTATATTCTGAGTTTTAAATTCCTTGAAAGTAGGCGAGATATCAACAACTTACTGACCAAGTAATAACATGCATTTTCTGAATCTATTATTTTCCTAATTTCTTATCTAATATCGTTATTACTAGTTAAAATAGTTCCTAAGTATTTAAACTCATAAACCCTGTCGAATGATAATTATATTTAGCGTAGTATTTCTAAATCATCGAACCCAATCTTTGTTCTCTATGTGATCAGCGTTCCCATTTAAACCTATTTCCTGACTAGCCACTAGTAAAAAAAAATTTGCGTTTCTTGCATTTCTTGACAACACTCATAATGATACAGTAGTTTATTTGTGGGTGGGTTATTTTAAATCATTTGTGAAAGTGATCAAACATATTTACCAAGCCGCTGAATATGAAACTACTTTTAGTAATTTTTTCAAATGATAGAAAAGGAAATAAATACCTTGAAAGGAATGTACCAAACAACATTCACTATACAATATTTCCAAATGACCCTATTATAAATGTTAGATCCATTCAACACTGTAAAATATTTCCAGCTCACCTTATTGTGTCTGAGCATCAGATAACAGTGGAGACACAAACGTATACAAGTCTAGCAGTTATAGATACAGCACCTTTCTTCGAATATTGATACCATCACAATCCTCTAAAAGAAAACACAAAAATTAATAAGTATGCCTTTGAGATGTTATATTGGCTACACAAATTTAGTCTTATCACGTTTAAACTATTAATAACGGCATCACAAGGACACGCTCAAATAATGCTGTATGGTCATCACAATTACATTGAAAGAATATTGTAGAGGCAACAGAAATAATTCGCAATGGGGTCCAAAGGATGTTGCAATGATTTCATAAGTGATTCGCAAGTTCCTTAAATGGGCTTCATAAATATCTTAAATGGATTTTATAAGTATCTTAAATGGGCTTTACATTTTCTTATGTGGGCATCACAAGTATTCGGCTAGGTTCCTTGTAGGTCTTTGGTATGGGATCTGCAAGTTTGAGTTAAGGGCACCGAAAGTTTAAGGGAATAGTGCAATGTAATCTTTTAGAGAAAACAGTTTTTTTTTCTCTCAACATATATAATTCTAATTGGTAATTTCTAAAATGATTTTCATATTTTTTTATTTCTTCTAAAAGCTGTTTAAAGTTATGAAATTAAATGTTTTAACATTTACTTTACATATTAAGTCAGAGTGCTAGATTTTTTTATATTTGACTCAATAACTTGCTGGAGTGTAAGCTTAACGGGTAGTCTGCACGGCACGGTGATAAAAAGAAAAGTACTATAGATGAAAGTGTGAATATTTCAATATCATCATCTGAATACCTTGTTAACTATTAAATATTTTCTACTTCTTTGCTTTACGTCCATTGCTGTTTCCAGCCTATGGTCAGGGTCAGTTTTTAAGTCATATATTTTCCACCTCCGGTTGGCTAGGCCTGTCGTAGCTTCATATGCCTTATAATCTAACTTAAGACTAAGCCAGACCCAACATCCAGTCCCCGTCTGTTAATTTATCTATGTGAGCCCACATTTAACCCATGATAAATTGTCGACCATGCCAGGAATCGCACCCAGGACCCTTAGCTCAGTAGGCAGAAACGCTACCGACCGAGCCAAGGTGTCTGATATTTTTTTCTGCTACTACACATAAAAATACATTTCTAAGTAGCAGTTTGTTTTCATGTAATTACTTTAGTGAGTAGTACGGGAAGCCAGAAAGGATTGGATGCAAAACTGGACATAAATGCTGGAATGGAATGTGGAAGGAAGTAAGGTGTTATATAGCCAGGTAAAAAAACAGAAGTAAAGAGAAAATACAAGAAGTGAGAATGATGGATGAAGAAGGAAGAACGTTGAAGACATGAGAGGAAGAAAAGGAACTATGGATGAGATATTTTGATATATTCATACCGGAAGAGGAAAGGGATAAGAGTGAAGTATAGGAGCAGGAATAAATAGAATGGCTATACAGGGTGCTGAGAGTGATTATGAAGGAGAACAAGGTACCAGAAGACTGAATGGAGTTAAACCTATTTTCAAGAAAGGAGACCGAAAGAGGTGTACAAATTATAAGGGGATAACGGTGATGTGTTAATGTACAAAATAGATTGTGTTGTACAGGACGTAATTTGTGCCCGTTGTCACATACGTACATGGACATAGATATTGAATGTAAGAGACTAGGAAAGAGGAGGCCATGGGAATGAAGTTTGTGAGGAGCATTTCAGCTGTCACGAGCTATACGGGAAATAGTGGGGGTACAGGGAGTACATGAAATAGTAGAGGAAGTAAGACTGAGATGGTATGGACATATAAAGAGGGTAGAAAAAAAGAGGATGCCAAAGAAAATTATGGAAATGAAATATGAAGGCAAAAGACCATAAGGTAGGCCAAAAGTGTGCGGGTGATAGGAGAAGAATGGAAGCAATTAAGGAGGAATTATGGTGGAAGGATAGAGGAAGATGGAGGCATTTTACTAAAGTGACCCGGCCAACGGCTGAAAACAGTTGATGTGATGACTTCGCTTAAGATATTTTTGCGCAGATATGACATATTTGACATGACTGACTTCGCATGATTGTAGTGGTAGTTTTATCTAACAAATGTTTTATATCTTACATTTTACTGGAAGGATCCTCAGCCTCCCCTTTAGTTTGAAAGGCAAACCTCACCACCTCCTTCTCCACCGAAATTTAATTCTAGTTACAACCTTGATTTGTTTGCTCGTCCCCCCTTCCCTCAAGTAAATTTCTGGGCACGCCACTGCAAAATATACCCATGTAAAATCCAAAGAAAAAGTTTTTAAAAATACAACTTTTTCATGTTTTCCTTTAAATATTTCCAGAGGTTTCTATTACAAGTTTTCAATTTTTTTCAAACCCCGTGTTAAATATATTCATTACATACCTTGCAGGCAGGTTCATTATCAATATTACAGCTACTATAAAATTATTGGCTTTCTCTCACGATTGGAACGAGACTTATGTGGTGATATATTTGGAAACTCTTGAGAGTGAGAGATAATGTTAATTATTTTCATTTTTTATAAAAAAAACAAGTCATTTAAAATTGTATTCATTGGTTGATATTGCATTCACTAAATGCAACAGTGAGTTATATATAATATAGTATGCTTCTTCCATATAAATAACTATACAAAATGGCAACTCCACTGGGTAGAAAAAGGACAGCGCTAACGGGCAAACCAATGGGTTAGAAAGAGATGGTACGTATCCATAAGAGACTGTACTGAAATCTAAGAGTGGAACAGCCTATTGCGAGAGTAGCGCCTTAGACCATGTGGCCACCGAAGCGAGTTTCTGAGTATTAGGTGTACATGTAAATAAAGAAGTAATAGCAGCAATTTTTATTTGCTCGCATCTAGATTAGTTGGTATCTAATATGTAAGGAAAAACTATTCTTTAAAACAAAGACAATGGTTTGCATTAGCTATAATTAGTAACTGTGGTATACAGGGTGTCTAACATGAGACTTCCACATTATAAATACATAGAGTTTGAAGGAAAGTATTTGCAGAATTATTATTAAACATGAAAATGATAGTTAAACTCACAAATTTTCTATCAAGTTCAGTTCAATTTAGTTCAGTGCGACTTTGGTGGCACGATGAATGTTTTGTATGTAATCAATTTCACGCCATGTGCTTTGAAACATGTCTACTGTGACAGAGCTTATGGCTTCTGTTAGGCCATTATGCTGGTAACTTTCGTTGAGTACACTTTGTCTTTGACAAACCCCTATAGGAAGAAATCTAATGTCGGATAAACGCGGTACAGGGAATTGGACCATCACGACCTATCCAAAGGTTGGTGAATGTATTATTCAGTAATTCTCAGAAAGCATGGCTTCAATGTGGTAGGGGCACCATCCTCATGAAAAATTATGGTTGGCTGCATGGCTGCTATCTGTGGTATGGCAAATATCTGAACCATAAATACTAGACTTTCAAAATGTCTGCGTTTCATGGTGGATACCCTATATATTTTCATCCAAAAGATTGTATTTTATTTTCAATGTTTTCTCTCTCTTCTTAAGTCTAGTTTGAAAATACACTATTTAAGTAGGTCTAGGTGGACTTAGCACTGCTTTTGGCCCCAGGTTACTATCAACATTTTCTCCCCAAGATAGGTTGGGTACTGCCAACTAGAACCAATTTTCCCTCCCAAGGTAGAGAGGGCAATGCTAGCCTAGCCTAACAGTAGTGATAAAATTGGAAAGGTAAACCAAATAGTACATCCTAGGTTAAATTTCAACCTTGGAAGGTAGGTCTATTCCTCTCCTCCTAGCCTACTGCGGATAGAAGTGGTGAACCCCGATTCCATCCTCTCTGCGCTTGGTTTTTGTTGTGACTTGTTGTGACTCGTGTGTATCTAAGAATAAATTTAGTTATTCAAATTCTTCTCACTAAATCTTTTGCTCGGCGGAAAGTCCTTGGTTGGTAAAGATTATTTTGGGAATTGTGTGTGTGAAGGGAAACTCCCACTGCCCGAGCTTGTAATATTTGCAAGCCCAACTCCAGGATAAGGATTGATAGATAGGAAGTTCTTAAAATATGGTGAAAGGGAATAGGTTTGATTAATGGACTTTATCTATAAAAGAGTATGAACAAAAAAGTATTCACAAGACGTACAAGAAATAATTATAATGACTTCAGGCAAGCCTTTGTCCTACCAGATCTTTGACTGGCATTTTATGTCCTTTTAGTTTTTATGAGAGTTAATTCGCCCTGAGCCCTTAACTCAATCTTTACCAAACATGAGTAATACCGTAAAAAAAACAACAAGGCTACTCCACGGTAACTGCTCATACAACTTCCCGCGAGACGTATACTTAATGCCTAAACTGTAAATTCCTTGCAACCAAACGCATGACTCCTTATGTTCATCATCACTATAGGCATCCGACATTTTCTTGCTCGTCACTACAAAAAACACTTCCATGTCCAAATAAAAAAATTTGACTTGCCGACAACCTTCAATGATTATCCTTATCACAATTAAAACTAAACTTACCTTACTAATAATAATATCAAATCCTAATGACAACCTTAACTTTGTGTCCAACGCAATACCTGGGGGTAATGTAACCCTAACGGGATGACATTTGAGATGGGCAGGTTCAAAATGTGTTTGTGCTAAATTTTTCTTTTTCACAAAATACCACAACGATACAACACTAACAATACAAAAAATGACACCACTTTATACACCTGTACCATAAGCTATACTATATGTACTATACTCAGCCCTTTAGTGCAAACATGCATATCGCCAGAGCGAGATGTGAGATAAGAGAATTAAACAGAAATAGCTCATTAAAAGAAAGTTAAATCCACTTATGTCATATTTTGCACAGCTAACTTTAAATATGTATTATCACAGGCGTCGTTAGTGGGGGACAAGGCGGAACGCATCTTCTCCAACAACCTAATCAGATGGGTTACTTTTGCGAAGTATACTGAATTTGGGGAAACCCAGTTCTCTCAGTGGCAATGTAAGGAGTAAATTTCAACGTTAAAATTCTATAACATATATGTATTCATAATAGTGGGTATTTTGAGGCTTGACTTCTTAGTTAGCTATGTTTGGTCCTTTACTTTAACCAGAACTATATAAAAGAACACATTAAATTGATTAATTTGGGGCTAGTTCTATGATAATAATTGAAAGCAAAAGTTGGGAACTTCACCACGAGCCACTACAATCAGACACTCTCCTCTCTCTAACCCCCATCTCCCAAACACAAGCTTGGTACTGCCCTGGTTATTTCTCTGCGACACGCCCCCCATT
>CABFWB010001737.1:77866-90443 GCA_902151455.1 Timema bartmani | reverse complement strand
AGTGCGAGCGAGAGAAAGAGTGCGAGCGAGAGAAAGAGTGCGAGCGAGAGAAAGAGTGCGAGCGAGAGAAAGAGTGCGAGCGAGAGAAAGAGTGCGAGCGAGAGAAAGAGTGCGAGCGAGAGAAAGAGTGCGAGCGAGAGAAAGAGTGCGAGCGAGAGAAAGAGTGCGAGCGAGAGAAAGAGTGCGAGCGAGAGAAAGAGTGCGAGCGAGAGAAAGAGTGCGAGCGAGAGAAAGAGTGCGAGCGAGAGAAAGAGTGCGAGCGAGAGAAAGAGTGCGAGCGAGAGAAAGAGTGCGAGCGAGAGAAAGAGTGCGAGCGAGAGAAAGAGTGCGAGCGAGAGAAAGAGTGCGAGCGAGAGAAAGAGTGCGAGCGAGAGAAAGAGTGCGAGCGAGAGAAAGAGTGCGAGCGAGAGAAAGAGTGCGAGCGAGAGAAAGAGTGCGAGCGAGAGAAAGAGTGCGAGCGAGAGAAAGAGTGCGAGCGAGAGAAAGAGTGCGAGCGAGAGAAAGAGTGCGAGCGAGAGAAAGAGTGCGAGCGAGAGAAAGAGTGCGAGCGAGAGAAAGAGTGCGAGCGAGAGAAAGAGTGCGAGCGAGAGAAAGAGTGCGAGCGAGAGAAAGAGTGCGAGCGAGAGAAAGAGTGCGAGCGAGAGAAAGAGTGCGAGCGAGAGAAAGAGTGCGAGCGAGAGAAAGAGTGCGAGCGAGAGAAAGAGTGCGAGCGAGAGAAAGAGTGCGAGCGAGAGAAAGAGTGCGAGCGAGAGAAAGAGTGCGAGCGAGAGAAAGAGTGCGAGCGAGAGAAAGAGTGCGAGCGAGAGAAAGAGTGCGAGCGAGAGAAAGAGTGCGAGCGAGAGAAAGAGTGCGAGCGAGAGAAAGAGTGCGAGCGAGAGAAAGAGTGCGAGCGAGAGAAAGAGTGCGAGCGAGAGAAAGAGTGCGAGCGAGAGAAAGAGTGCGAGCGAGAGAAAGAGTGCGAGCGAGAGAAAGAGTGCGAGCGAGAGAAAGAGTGCGAGCGAGAGAAAGAGTGCGAGCGAGAGAAAGAGTGCGAGCGAGAGAAAGAGTGCGAGCGAGAGAAAGAGTGCGAGCGAGAGAAAGAGTGCGAGCGAGAGAAAGAGTGCGAGCGAGAGAAAGAGTGCGAGCGAGAGAAAGAGTGCGAGCGAGAGAAAGAGTGCGAGCGAGAGAAAGAGTGCGAGCGAGAGAAAGAGTGCGAGCGAGAGAAAGAGTGCGAGCGAGAGAAAGAGTGCGAGCGAGAGAAAGAGTGCGAGCGAGAGAAAGAGTGCGAGCGAGAGAAAGAGTGCGAGCGAGAGAAAGAGTGCGAGCGAGAGAAAGAGTGCGCGCGAGAGAAAGAGTACGAGCGACGGAGTGAAAAAACGAGCGAGAGAGAGTGCAAAGGAGCAAGTGATAATGAAGATAAACGAGCGAGAGAGAATGCAAAAGAGTAAGCTAGAAAGAGTGAAAAATAGGGAGCGAAAGAGTGCAAAAGAACGAGCGAAAGAGTGCAAAAGAACGAGCGAAAGAGTGCAAAAGAACGAGCGATATTGTGCAAAAGAGCGAACGCTAAAGAGCAAGCAAGAGAGTGCGCGAAAGAGGTCTAAAAAGAGCGAGAGTGGCCTAAAATGAGCGAGAGAGGCCAAAGAGCTCAAAAGAAAGTAAGAGCGAGCGAAATAGGGGGAGACAGACAGCGAGATAAAGCATTAGAAAGCAATAAAGGGCGATAGAGAGAGCACGCCAGAAAGAAAGATCAAGAAATTGCCAGAGAAAGAGTGATAGAATTATATAGGGAGCAAGAGTAAGAGTAATAGAGCAAATGAGGTAGCAAGAGAGAGCGATGGAGCAAGAAAGAAGAGAAAACGACAGAAAGGGCGAGAGAAAGAACTACAAGTAAAGTGACAGAAAGGGCGAGAGAGAAGAGTGCAAAATAAAGTGAAAAAGTGCGAGCTAGAGAGAAATAGAAAACGCGAAAGAGAATGTGGGCGAAAAACAGAATGAGAGGGTAAGAGAGAGAGAAAAAGAGAATGAGATGACGAAAGAGAGAGAAAGCAATGAACATGAGAGAGCAACAGAGCGAAGATAGCGAGCAGGAGCGAGAGAGAGCAAAAGAGCATGCTAGAGAGAAAGCGGGAACGTGAAAGAGAGTGAGAGGGCGAAAAAGAGATTGAGAAGGCGAAAATGAGAGCAAGAGGACAAAAAAGAGAGAGCGAGAGGACAAAAGAGAGAGCGAGAGGACAAAAGAGAGAGCGAGAGGACAAAAGAGAGAGCGAGAGGACAAAAGAGAGAGAGCAAGGGGACGAAAAAGAGAGAACGAAAAAGAGAGAGCGAGAGAACGAAAAAGAGAGAGCGAGAGGACGTAAAAGAGAGCCCGAGAGGACGAAAAAGAGAGCGAGAGGACGAAAAAGAGAGAGCTAGAGGACGAAAAAGAGAGAGTGAAAGCGAAAAAAGGAGCAAGAGGACGAAAAAGAGAGCAAGAGTATGAGAGCAAGAGGATGAGAGAGAGAGAGCAATGCGCATGCAAGGGGATGAGAGAGAGAGAGCAATGAGCATGAGAGAGCAAAAGAGCGAAGAGAGAAAGCGAAGAGAGTAAGCGAAGAGAGCGAGCAGGAGCGAGAAAGAAAGCGCAAGAGAACGAGAGCGCAAAAATGAACGAGGGCGCGAAAGAAAGCGAGAGTAAAAGAACGCGAAAGAGAGCGAGAGGGCGAAAGCGCGAAAGACATTACGGGCGTAGTAGAAAGAAATGAGAGGAGGGAAGGAGAGAAAGCAATAAGGGGAGTGAAGGAGGAAGGGAGAGAAAGCAATAAGGGGAGTGAAGGAGGAAGGGAGAGAAAGCANAAGGGGAGTGAAGGAGGGAGAGAGAAAAAGCAGTAAGGGGAGTGAAGGAGGGAGAGAGAAAAAGCAGTAAGGGGAGTGAAGGAGGGAGAGAGAAAAAGCAGTAAGGGGAGTGAAGGAGGGAGAGAGAAAAAGCAGTAAGGGGAGTGAAGGAGGGAGAGAGAAAAAGCAGTAAGGGGAGTGAAGGAGGGAGAGAGAAAAAGCAGTAAGGGGAGTGAAGGAGGGAGAGAGAAAAAGCAGTAAGGGGAGTGAAGGAGGGAGAGAGAAAAAGCAGTAAGGGGAGTGAAGGAGGGAGAGAGAAAAAGCAGTAAGGGGAGTGAAGGAGGGAGAGAGAAAAAGCAGTAAGGGGAGTGAAGGAGGGAGAGAGAAAAAGCAGTAAGGGGAGTGAAGGAGGGAGAGAGAAAAAGCAGTAAGGGGAGTGAAGGAGGGAGAGAGAAAAAGCAGTAAGGGGAGTGAAGGAGGGAGAGAGAAAAAGCAGTAAGGGGAGTGAAGGAGGGAGAGAGAAAAAGCAGTAAGGGGAGTGAAGGAGGGAGAGAGAAAAAGCAGTAAGGGGAGTGAAGGAGGGAGAGAGAAAAAGCAGTAAGGGGAGTGAAGGAGGGAGAGAGAAAAAGCAGTAAGGGGAGTGAAGGAGGGAGAGAGAAAAAGCAGTAAGGGGAGTGAAGGAGGGAGAGAGAAAAAGCAGTAAGGGGAGTGAAGGAGGGAGAGAGAAAAAGCAGTAAGGGGAGTGAAGGAGGGAGAGAGAAAAAGCAGTAAGGGGAGTGAAGGAGGGAGAGAGAAAAAGCAGTAAGGGGAGTGAAGGAGGGAGAGAGAAAAAGCAGTAAGGGGAGTGAAGGAGGGAGAGAGAAAAAGCAGTAAGGGGAGTGAAGGAGGGAGAGAGAAAAAGCAGTAAGGGGAGTGAAGGAGGGAGAGAGAAAAAGCAGTAAGGGGAGTGAAGGAGGGAGAGAGAAAAAGCAGTAAGGGGAGTGAAGGAGGGAGAGAGAAAAAGCAGTAAGGGGAGTGAAGGAGAGAAAGCAATAAGGGGAGGGAGAGAGAGAAAGCAATAAATGGAGGGATGGAGAGAAAGCAATAAAGGGAGGGATGGAGAGAAAGCAATAAAGAGAGGGATGGAGAGAAAGCAATAAAGGGATGGATAGAGAGAGAAAGCAATAAAGGCAGGGATAGAGAGAAAGTAATAAAGGGAGGGATGGAGAGAAAGCAATAAAGAAAGAGAGAGAAAGCAATAAAGGGAGAGAGAGAGAACGCAATAAGGGAGGGGAGAGGAAGCAATAAGGGGAGGGGAGAGAGAGAAAGAAATAAGGGGAGGGGGAGAGAAAACGCAATAAAGGGAGGCGGGGAGAGAAAAAGCACTAAGGAGATGGAGGGATAGAGAGTGAGAAATCAATAAGGGGAGGGAGAGAGATAAATCAATAAGGTGAGGGAGAACGAGAGAGAAAGCAATAAGGTGAGAAAGAGCAATAGAGAGAAAACAATAAAGTGAGAGCAAGCAAGAGAGAGAAAGCAATAAGGGGAGGGAGAGAGAAAAAGCAATAAGGGGAAGGAGAGAGAGAGAAAGCAATAAGGGCAAGGAGAGAGAGAGAAATCAATAAAGGGAAGGAGAGAGAGAAAGCAATAGATTAATAGAGGTAGCAAGAGAATTTTATAGTACTAGAGGGAGCAAGATAATTTTATAGTAATAGATGGAGCAAGAGAGTTTTAGAGTAATAGAGGGAGCAAGAGAGGTTTAGAGTAATAGAGGAAGCAAGAGAGGGAGCAAGAGAGAACGATAAAGCAATAGAGGTAGCAAGAGAGAGAAAGAGAGAAAGAGAGAGCGATACAGCAATAGAGGTAGCAAGCGAGTGAAAGAGAGAGTGATAGAGCAATAGAAGGTGCAAGCTAGTTAAAAAGAGAGCGATAGAGCAATAGAAGGATCAAGCGAGTGAAAGAGAGAGCGATATGGCAATAGAAGGATCAAGCGAGTGAAAGAGAGAGCGATATGGCAATAGAGGGAGCAAAAAAGTGTGTTAGAGGAATATAGAGAGCAATAGAGAGAGATAGAGCAAGAGAGGGAGTTAGAGTAAGAGAGATAGAGCAAGAGAGGGAGTTAGAGTTAGAGAGATAGAGAAAGATGTTTCATGTCAGTCGTTCTTAACCTGTGGTAAGCGTACCCCTGCATACTAGTATTTATAAGGAGTATGGTTCACAAAAAAGAATTTGGTAAGGGTGACGTTTTTATATATCTTCAAGTCTAGCTTGAAACTAATATAAAATAAATAGTACGGAACTCCGCATGAACTTTCTTGCTTTATTGTTTAAAAATGGAGATATTTACTTAAAACTCGTAATATAAGTGAAACGAAATAATATGCACTTGCAAACCCAAGCATAAATTACACTATATTTATGTAAAACATTTTTTGAGTCCCAGTTTTAAGTTTTATAATTTTATTTTTAAAGAATTAATGTCCTCATTTGTATGTTTGGACCGATAAAAAAGATCAATATTGGGTCAACAAGGGTCAAGACTTCATATTAAAATTTCAACTTCCGGTTAAAATTTTTGACATTTTATTAGGTGTTGCACATCTTCATGTCATCGCATTGCTATTAAATTCCTCATTTATTGTATTAATATATTTGCCAATATCTCAGAAACTGTTGGTTCTATAAAAATATATTTCATATAAAAGGTTTTTATTTTTAATAGTACTACAATTTTACAATGATAAGTTATTTAGTATCTCAAAAATAGTTGTGGAGATACGGAAATGTCCGCTTCTGTAAAGTACCCTAAAAGTTATTTTCATGGGTAAACAAAAATAGCCAGTTTATTTATAATCTTAATCAACGCATAGATACGAGTTTTAATCAAAATCGTTAGAGCCGATTTTGAGAAAATCGATTTTTTTCTCTTTTCATTCGTTATTAAACTAATCTTAATTTTAAGTCCAAACAGACACACAAACGGCATTGCAAAGACAACTTTTTAGGGTTCGGGGGGGCCATGAGACGTCGACATCCATCAACATTTAAGGTTAGATTTTTTTTTACGGTCGCAATACTTTACCTATTGTGTTCAAAAAGTGAGAAAATATAAATATTTGCGTATAGCTTGAAGGTTATTGGTTTTATAAAAATATGCTTCAAATAAAATATTTGTATTATAAATAGCTCTACATATTTATAATGATAAATAATTTCATATCTCAAAGAGTTCGGGAGATATGATAAAAACTGAGAATTTACGTTTCAGACCGCAGCCCTTAAAGTCATTTTGCCGAAATAATGAGAGTAGCCATTTTGTTTGGAATATTTATAAATGTTTAGAAATGAAATTTAATCAAAATCATTAGAGCTGATTTTGAGAAAATCGACTTTTTCTCTTTTTGCCCTTCAGTAAACTAACCCAGAGTTCCTACAGTATTTGTAAAAAAAATTCTCACCGACTTTCCCTGACTATTTTCCCAAGTTTCCTGACCAACTTCTCCCAAAATTTTCAATATTATGTTATGGTACTATTCATGTGGAAATATTAATTTAATTACATTTATTTCGGCCTCCTCCTCCCCTAGAGCCGATCTTGGCTCACCTCTCATGGGAGAATATGAAACCAGATGTCTTGCCAATCAGCTCAGGGAAAATGATGGAAAAATAACAAAATGTATCAAACCCTTTCAAAAAGAAAAGGCTGAAATCCATCTGCAATTGTTTTGCAGAAAACTAGTATATACTTTAGGAATGGATCACAGGCTGCTCTTTCAGTATCCCTACAGGTTTTGTTTTAGGAAACTTTTCTTCTTTGAGAAACTTAACGTGGTCCCAAATTTGTAATGCCCTTTGAAAGTACATTGCATTCTCTAACCACTGCACACCACAGAACTTCAAAGGAAAAGTTGTACACTCTGTCAAATGGGTAAACAATGCT
This sequence comes from Timema bartmani, assembly GCA_902151455.1. Lineage (NCBI taxonomy): Eukaryota > Metazoa > Arthropoda > Insecta > Phasmatodea > Timematidae > Timema > Timema bartmani. The sequence continues at coordinate 83,734 of CABFWB010001737.1, read as the reverse complement.
CAACGAGCTGTAGAGTCAGTGAACAGGTAGTACGTGTGACACACTAAGCAATTTATATCCCAATAGACAGGTTCCACTCCTGTTCTCAAGGAACCATGAACAACATAAACTCACATGTCCTCAGATTTATCAAAATACATACTTCATTGTCTGTGACAGATTTGATGTGTTCCTGAAGAAGTGTTGTAAACTTTAAATTAACATTTGGGCCATCCATTGACACTTGTATCAACTTAGAAAGTGGAAGAGGAAATATACCATCCAAGAAATACTTCAGTAATTCTTCAGTGGTACTTCTATCAAAAAAAAACATTGTCTAAGCAATGACTGACAACTTTATGATTTTCCTTGTCCCAGAATCTGAATACAATGTCAATTTTCCCTCTTTGAATAACTTTATTCAATGCCTCATCAAAACAAATTACAAAGTTGTTACATGATTTTAGGTGGTCCAGTAAATTGTTATGAAAGAATGGAGCCAAGCCATGCGCAATGAAATATGCAGCCTTGTCTCTACCAATAGTAAAGGCACTGGCAATGGAACACTTGGGAAACATCAACTGAAAAATTGCACTTAAATTATTGCACTAATTGAAATACACTTTGTCAACTTTCAAAGCCAAAATGATTTCCGCATTATTTATATTATCTTTCATAACAAAAGTGTTAGGGTTTCTTTGAGCCACTGCACTACTTTCAATTTTGGCAACACCTTCCTTCTGTGGCTTTACGATTTCCGATGAAACTGAAGTGTGACATGAATTGTCATTTCCCTGACATTTTTTAAGCTTCCTTGACTGACCCTGACTTATTTTTTTCCCTGAATTTCCATGACTTTCCAGGCCATAGGAACCCTGAACCCTTAATTTTAGGGTTTAATATTCAATTCCAAAAACCCCTCGAGGTAACCCTATGAAAACCCTAGATACCAAGTTTTAGCTCGATCGGTAAAATAGTTTAGGCTCTAATTGGAGGTACAGACACACAGACGGAAATTCAAAAACCACTTTTTCTGATTTGGGGAGTCATGAAAAGTCGAGATTCATCAAAATCTTGAGTACGATTTTTTTGATGATCACAATACTTTCTCTACCTGTAAGATAGCGAGAAAGTAAAAGTGTTTTAGGTAGACCAACCCAGGGATGTCATTAGTTATGTATTTTTATTCAAAAATTAATTCTGTTTCCTAGTGAATCAGTTTTCTATCTATATCTATGTTGCAAATAACTCTTGGGGTACTTGAAATAAGTGTTTACAAATGAAGGGTGTACAGCAAAAAAAAAAAAGTTGAAAGCCACTGATCGAAGCTAAGAAAATGAGAAATAATGACCACTCAAAGAACTATTTTCAATATAATCAGTTGGTAGCTTTATGAAAAATAAATCTCCCCAAATATCTTAGAGAGAAGGCCCTACCAAATTACCCCAAGAGGTTAATTGGGTGTATTTTCAATTAACTTTATGAAACAATATCTGTACAATGTTGTGGGTGTTAGGGTTTACAAGCTAAGAGATATTTTTATATGAAATTTTTTTTTCGGGGTTTAAAGATAGCTTATTATAGAAATGTGTCAACACATCAAATTGATTTTATTCAAGTTTATGAAGACTATTTTTTAAGCTCTAAAACATGCCAAAACTTCTTAAAAGCCTAATTTTTTTAGAAAATTTTCAATTAAATTTGTAAACATTTATCACTAACATTTTGACTAAAAATAGATATTTATTAATTTCATAGTAAGTCAAAGCCTAGGATAAATCACACGCACAAAATATGACTTGTGGTGCTAGATGTTATGTTTGTACAAATAAAATAGTTTATAAATTGGCCTAAAATTAATTTTTGGTCTTTTTGGAACCAACCATAATGTCGAAAAATAACTAATATCTCGCTTTGGTGGTCGAATAGCTTAAAAATTCGCTCTCACAATAGACTGAACTGCCAATGACGAGATTGGGGCTTGAATCCTGGTTTGGTGTACTGAGGTTGTTTTCCCCTAAATTATTTCCCCTCTCCCTTCATGCAAATGCAGGTACACTTCCTCAAAATTCTACCTTCCTCATCCCTAACATATTGGCGTAATTAATACATAAGCACATAGCCTGCAAGGGTAGTAAGTTGCGATGCTGAAAAAAAACTAGCTAGTACAAGGGAAATGTGAATTGAGAATTCCAACAATCAACATCTAACATTTTGAAATAAATAAAAGTAGGCTTACTTTAAAGATCACTGAAGCAAAATGTTAATGAGAGTAACAATATGTTTTGTCAAGCACCACATCTTACAACCAATCAAGTTTATCCACATTGTTACAATAATGGGCTAAGGATTAGGAAGAATGGATTTAGAAAAAATTTACTTGCAATTGTGTGAATGGGGAGATTGAAACCATTTGGGGAAAAACAGCCACTGTAGGGCATACACTATACTAACTAAAGCCCTGACCACTCATGCAGACTCAATTCAGTCTATTGTATGTGTGCAGTCTTAGACCACATGACCCCTGATGTATGTGACAATAACATTAAACATAAGTTATAGTCACCTAGTTATATCAAAAGTAAACAGCTCATGGAATGATTGCCAGCCGTGCCTAAGGTTGGTGTATCACAAACCAAATTTCATGAAATTTGGCCCTGTAGTTTTTGAGTTGTGGCCTAAAACATGAAGCTGTTTAAAATGAAAATTTACTCTCAACTGTAAGGTTGCATAACTTTTTGTCAAATAAGTAAAACATTTGTAGTATTTACTAAACCAAAAAATTATCCATATTTTTCTGGTTGTGTACTTATAAACTGTCAGATATTTGTTTGATTTGTCTTCATTCTGCAGAAATACTAAATAACATGTGTTCAGAACAGGCTTTTTTTATTAGATTTTTTTTACCAGCTATAAATTGTGATAGTAAAATTAATTGCTTCCTGTGTCATACATTTATCTTCAGCCAAACACATACTTTCAAAGTGTCTTCTTCCTGGGTGTTTTACACCCTCTACTTCCTGTGTTCTCACAATAGTGTAAAGTGACATGCAGTAAGATCCACACATGTAAGAAAATGTTTCCACTTCGCATTAGCAACATAGCTCGTATGGGCTATATGGATTTTAAATAGACTACACTCGCTTAAGTGGCCACATGGTTTTACACGCTACTCATGTAGAAGACTAGACTGCCAATGACGAGGAGATCAAGGTTCTAATCTCATTCGTATATACTTAGGTTGGTTTTTCCAAACTGGTTTTCTACTCTCCCTCCATGCAAATGTGGGTACACTTCCTATAAATATAATCTCCCTCATTGATGCGAGTTAAAAATAATTGTTTTGTTGAAGCAATGAACTAAAATTATCACTTTAAAAAATCAAAATATCTTCTGAATGCATAACATTTGAGAAAAATATTCCAGGAGAGGACAATCCTTTGGCTCGATCACTAAATATATGTGCTAAATGTGCATACAAAAAAAAAATCGCTGAGACTGCTCGAGCTACTTGGTTATGAAACAAAGCTAGGTAAAATTATAGAAAACTTGTTTCCCAAGTTTCTCTTTAGTTAAACTTAATAATATTGTTCAAGTGGAAGGCGCCATATGATCGGGATGAACACTACATTAAAAGGGAGTTTTCACTAGAAATAAGGAATTAAAAAACAGATAAATTATAATTATTGTTTATGAAAAAATGCATGCCATGTATGTGTTTTTGAGACCTTTGTGGTATTTTATATAACTAATAAGTAGAGCTATGTTAGTGAGTTAAATTATATATGAAACTTATAATACAGCTCGGTAAAGTATGTCGAGTTGGTTTGAATTGATTCACTTTTAAAACATTTCATGCATAGACAAAATTAGTCTAAGAACAGTGTGCATGTGACTACTTGTTCTATTTTTTTTTTTGAGCCGCAAAGCTTGTTTTGATAATACTTGCATGTTCTGTCCAAGTTTTACTGTGTAAAAATTCAAGTGAATTAAGCTCAAGTATAGTATCTGCAGAGACTGTACTAGTACCTGAACACTTTATGGTATAATTTAAAATTTAGAATAAACGTTGGAAAAACAGTGCTAAACTGTTTGGTATGAATAAATGAAAGTATATACCGGTATTGATTGCCCAGTTTAGAAGTGAAATTACTCCAAAAAACTGGTTTTTGAATTATTTATACCATTTGATTGAAAATTTCAAGCTTTCTCTGGTACAATACTGTGTCAAGTTCTATCTTGTAAATAAGCTAAGCTATGTGAAATAAATTAGGCCTACTTTAGAACTATTAGAGTTTGATTTGTTCACTTCATTACCATGTCATTTTTAAATGTGGGTGCTATGAAGTGGTAGAAAATATTGTATAGCCTAGCTAAAACACTATATTTTCACCTCAGTATGTCTTGAAATGTAAGAACAATAGTTTTTCATACAATTATGAAATAATCTTGGCAAAATATATAGGCCTATCTTAGACTCCTCAATGTAGTAGAACCAAATTATGTATACTAAAAGTTTTTTATAGCTAAGTAATCCTAAAGTAGTGTTTGATAGCACCTTTGGTGGGAGAAAAAAGTGTTTTATTTGTACAATGATAAATTATTATTAAACTTGAAATATATTTTATTCTCCACCAGTCAAGGATGAACACATGTAATTGTAAATAGTAATGGGACAAGTATGAGGAAGACAAATTGTAGTGTTTAGAAGAAATGTTTATATGTTTGGAAGAAAAATGGGGGAAAAACACCTAAAGTCTGTTCAGCGTAGGAATTGTCTTCTGAAAGGCCTTCTTACCTACCATAAATCTATTATATAGTAGGATATTGGCAGGAAAAAAGACCTTTCAGGAGTAATTCCTATCGTGAATGAAGTATACACATACAATATACATGGCCAGGTTTTGAGATAAATCTCCTTGTCACCAGAAAACCAGATTAGATTAGCCTAATAATTTAGGATGTATGCTCAGTATGGAGAGTAGCCCAACTAACCTATTTAAAATTACTATCAATATAGGGAATCAAAGATCAGAGGCGTTGCAAGGTTAGATATCTACTGTAGATCAATAAGTTATTTTAAAGTTTAAATTTATTTTCATCTTGATCATTAAGTTATGTTTGTCATTTATTTGTGGTATTGAGTGTACACTTTCTGAACCAAATGATTATATCAGCACACGAGAATTTCTAAGACCATATAAAAGGGTCTACAAGTTTTGCCGGGAAGTATATTTTCACATACCTAGGGGTTAGCAGGGTTTTTTTATATGCCAACAATCAATGTGGGACCGATGTCTTATCTTCTCCTCCAATGTCTTATCTTCTCCTCCGAAGGAAGTTGTGCTAAGGATTTTCATCCCTTAAGAAAAATCCGTCAACCATGGCTGGGTTTAAGCCCACAAATATTTGGTCTTGAGGAGAAAACTTTACTTCAAGACCACCAAGGTCAACATAAAGTTATAATTCTATAAATTATTTTACCACATTTTTAGGGCCTATACCTTAAATTTACTAATTAGTTCGTGTTAACAGTTTGGAAATTATTATTTAGATCACACTAGGGTAGGTACAAGGTTTCAAATCAGTAAGTTCATTTTCAGTGGATTTCGAGTCATATTGTTTATGGTTTGATTATTAAAACCATTAATTGTGTGTGTGTGTTCTACAGTTATTTATCATCTGCGTTTTATTGTTTTTAGAACCTTAAAAAGACAAATAGTATGTAGAGCCTAATTCAACTTATAACAAAATTATTTAATTTTAACTTAATTTCTATCCTATTTTTAATTCATTAATTCATTCTATGACAAAATATTCTCCTTTTTCCATATAAGCTTGTCTGTAAAAGTTTTACAACTAAATTAATTTTGACGGTATGTGGCTTTT
>CABFWB010001737.1:57147-77751 GCA_902151455.1 Timema bartmani | reverse complement strand
TTTTTTTTTTTTTTCCTAATACATGATGATTAGTGCACACAAACAGAATGTCCTGTCTGCCAAGTTAGTCACATACACTAAAATAACTTGGTTTTAGTCCAGTTTAAGTCATCTCCGTAGGCTATTTCCAATAAATAAATTCTCAGAAAATTCATTCAGAATTCGATAAATGTCCAGAATAAAAGTGATTTAACTTTGAATAACTTAGCTTGTTAATGGTCAATTTCAGTTCTAAAGTCCCAGTAATACGCTTTGTATACATAACAGCTTTAAGAATGTTATAATTATTAAATTACACTAAAACAACTTTTAACTTCCTCAAAACAGTTTATTTGAAGTAAGTATATTTTCCTAGTAAATTTACGAATGACAGTAGAATAAAAGGAAGTAGTGCACCAGATACACCACACTATGCAACCTTAGACATCCCGCGCGAGTGTGATGTAAACAAAAGATTAGTTTCAAACTAAAGTTAGCAGTAAAGGACTTACCTTGGCATGTAATGGAGTGATATTCGTGGCAAAGAAGACGATCACTCTCGATGCGATAAGCTTAATGAGGGACTTTAATAGTTAGTACAAGTTTCCAACTATCCTTGTTTTAATTGAAAAGCAATCACAGACAGCGTTACGCCATTAATAAAGTGTTGCCGATTCAGTCACAACCTAGTTCAGACAGTTCTGCTAAAGTAAGTATGTACACAGGCGCTGCCAGGCGGAGAAAACACTTATGTAGCATGTGAGAGAGAGAGAGAGAGAAAAAGAGAAATATAAGTCGGCCATCTTGATAGAAACTAGTAAACGTGTGAAAACTATATAAAACCAACTTATTGGAATTGCATTTGAAGGGTTTGAAAATGAGAATGTAAATAATTTATTCATAGTGCTCATTATCATAGTAATTAATATCTTTTCGACACTATAACACTTACTATTATAGATTATAGTTCACCTTGAAACATAAAATATTTTGTTTATATTTGTGCAACCAGTAGCGCCTACTTAAAATTCTAATATGTAGAAAATAACATAATATATCCTAACATTTAATTAGAAATGAAAACCAATATAAATTAAATTAATGATATTAGTAAAGAACCCATGAGCAGGCCACATACAGCTGTTCATGTGAGAAGCATGGATTTTCTAAATTTAGTCCTCACACTTGTAGCGATTGTCCCTATGCTTTGTTGATGGTCATTGCAAATGCGAGTCGCACCGAAAACCGCAAACGTTTGAATTCAAATGGCATATCTGTAGGAATCATTGGAATGCATGGCAAGAGTACATCTCTTTTAAATTTTCCATTTAAATTTGTAGCTTCGTTGATATTGTTCATCATCTTTTTCACTGAAAGCCTGGTACCGTTGCAAAATCGGGGTGGATTTATGTTTCAGAGAAGAATTATAGGCACGCTAATTTTCAATGTTAAAACGTGCGGCGGCATGCCTGGCAAATCAAGTAAATTCCAGAATTCAGTTGGATAATTGAAAACTTCATCTTGATTAATTACATTATCGATGGATGTATACGTTGTCGCATCACCTGGTATTTCGTTTTGGATGCTCAAATTGATGGCATTGACATGGTTGTTTTTTGCTACTAATATAGCACGTGCACTGGGCCACTGATGATTTTTGTAATTCTGTGCGATATTTGAGAAAACTTTGTGAATCAATTCGTGTGTGGTGACTGTGATTTTACAGATGTTTGTTGGCAATGTGATACATTGTGTGGATTCATCGATTGCCATTTTTCCATTCCCAGTATCCAACAATAGTTTTGCGAAACGTTCAGTGGATGCATCATGTTGTAGTTGTACACGCATATTGGTCTTAAAAGTCAATTTATGTACGTGTCGCCATAAAACTGATTATTTGAGACTTACATTAAGTTCATCAGCAGCTGTTGAACGTGGTATAAGTGGTAGAGTTGGTCGAAAATCACCAGACAATAAAATAAGTGCGCCACCGAAGAGCTGTTAATTTCCTCTCAAATCTTTTTTAAGTGTGCGATTAAGCGCTTCCTATTCTTTTTTGTGCGCCATAGTACATTCGTCCCATATAATGAGTTGACATGATTGGAGTATTTTAACCATTCCAGAATTTTTGTTGATATTGCATGTTGGTGTCTCAGTGATTTGCATGTTCAACGGCAATTTCAGTGCTGAATGCGCTGTTTGGCCACAATCCAAAAGAGTTGCCGCAATTTCAGATGATGCGATTCCCAGTGCAATATTTTTTTATGATCGTATGGTTGCCAAAATAAGTGAAATGAGTAATGTTTTGCCTGTGCCTCCGGGCGCATGTAGGAAATACAATCCGCCGCTTTGGCTTATAATTGCATGCATAATTCTGTCATACGCTATGCATTGTTCTTGAACCAATATCGGAAGATTCGTTTGAACAAATGTACCCAATTCGTCGACACCAAAGTGTGTTTCTCATTGCAAAGCACGATCGAAAGGTTCGTTTGCAGATCAATTCGGCGCAGTCATTCTCAATTGTACAAGTGCTTTGTTAGCGTTTGCCAAACATATGTCCTCAATCGGAACCACTGCCTCATTATACACGTTTGGTGTGAATTGAATGTCCGGATTTTGATTCGTTGCAAGAAAACGATGTAGGATGTCTTCAATCATGTAGTCTTTGTATTTTTCCTAAAGATCTTTTGGATTGGATGGAAAGCACGTTGTCAATATAATTGCAAATAAGTTGCGTATTTGATGTGGTTGAGCACTATTCGATGCATCAGCGAGTGAAGTGTCTCTATGTGCATCGTTTTCAAGAAGATTTAATTCTTGGCAAGCTTCACGAAAAGTGGCACATACTTGACTGTTTACTGTTCTCATTTCTTGGAAGGATGTTGGTCCACGTAGGTTGATTAACGGTAATCGCAAGTAGAAGCATTCTAAATTGTTTGGGTGAATAGTGCACAGACGGCCTAACGCGTCGGTCGAATATAAATTGGGATGTCCTGCAACTGCTTTACCTTGTTTGCGACGTTGAAAATTGTTCGCTGATGCATTCCATGTGTAGTATGTTGTCACTTCAGAGTAAAGTAGCGTCTTTGCGAACATATCATCCCCGAACAGTGACAAAAATGCAGTTAACGTTATTGGCAGTGGTGACAAAGCTCTTGCCCGTGCATTTTCTGTTGTGAAGTACACGTGCTGTCCATTTTCAAGGTGCACTGCCAAATGAACAACTGTTAGATATCGTTCATGAATTGGAAATGATAAAATGCGCCATACTGCTTCATTGCTACTAATTCAGCGTCCCAGCTGATATTGGTCAATTTCATTGATAGATGCAGTTGCATTTCCCACTCCAAAAACTGCCATATCGCTTCCTTTGTTGACATATTTGCAAATGTACTTGATCGACTTCACCGAATTGTAATACTCGACATTGATATGTGCTTTGTACGTTTTCGAGAATAACGGTGAATACGGTACAACCCAACGATTATCGACTTCAACATAATTGTTTCGTACTTTTAAAGTGATGGATTTGCCGCCATCTTCAGTTGATCGTCAACGATAGAGTGGATATCCGTCATTGCCAGTGATAGTCTCGGCAAGTATGTCTCTTGGGTATCGTTTTGTGCATTTCCCATCAGACATGCATGGTGAATTGTTGTTGAGTAAGACACATGGACCATGAATCATGTTTTTGGTGACGACTTCAATAAGTCTGGATCAATGTCGACATCTGGTATTTCTGCTGAGATGACTTGACCAATTTGATGTGGTGTGACTTTTTTAATAAACCAAATCAAAATGTGTGCATGTGTCAATCCTCTTTTTTGCCATTCAATGGAATACATCCAACAGCGTGTCTATCCAAAAACATGATGCTTGACAATGAAATCCATTAAAGATTTCAATTTTTGTTTGAACACATGCGCGGAAATATCATGACGATCCGATGATAATTGTCCACTGAACGAAAGTTCTTTTATTTCATCCCATGTAGAATTGTATGTGAATGTAATAAAAAAATCTGGGCGGTCATATGCGCGAACATATGTCATTGCATCTTGTGGGTATTAATGCATGTGCCATGGACTCCCTGTAGATGTGGCTGGTAGTATGATCATTTTCCCAATTCATTGGGACTCACATTGCCATAATTAACAACTGCATCTCATAAATGAATGTACTCTTCGGAACGCAACTTGGTTTAATTTAATCGAATGTAGAGGAGTCGTTCGGTTTCATTTTCGCATACATATCGAGAGTATATTGATGGAAAAATTGTCGACACTTCAAGATATGATTTTCCGCGTTTTTACGAATCATCAATAGATATGAATAGTAATTCATGGCACTGACTTTCTTATTCGTTTCCTCATCTGTTTGTGGAGTTCTCAATTTGATGTTGAAATGATATCCATCTTCTCCTTGCCAAAATAAAATCAGATATTTCAATCCGTCGTATGAACGATGAGTTTCTGAGACTCGCTGAACATCACCATTTCTGCGATGAAGAATTATATCACGTGAGTAAAATTCTTCGCAACTATAACGATCGCCACTTCATCAATTGTTGTTGTTCGTGTTGGCTGACAGGTATTTTGTCTGCTATAAATACAGCTTTGTATTCATCAGCTGGCATTTGTTCAAGGGCAGTTCTGAACAATCGAATTAATTCGTTGTGTTGATCGAATAAAGTTTGTAATGCAGTGACTATTTCTCGTTTATTGCCCGTATTGAATCGACAACGTTGATCGATTTGTTTATCAGTGTTTCCCATGAAATAAATTTGAAGAAATTTGTGATCTGCGTTCGGCAGTGGTAGTAGTGATCCTACACGATGATAAATATGCCCTTGCACTTTGAATGTTGGCATGTAATTCTCGCGCACGATATTTGTTGCACCGAACGATGTCATTTGGAAACAAGAATTGTACTTGCGTATGTTTGCCATGATATGTTTCGATTGGCTTGTGTCATAACAACGTTGATAAAGGTTCGGGTGGCGAATGTAATTCTGGCAATTTTAATTTTCCACTCGCGCAGCACATTCTTGGTGTTTCATTCTTAAATTTGAGGGCACAGCAATACACGCATAATTTATCCATTTTTCTAATAACTACACTTGGACTGCACCAAGATGTAAATCAGCGTGCAGTGTTCGTCTGGATCGAGCAGTGCGTACTTGAACAGTATCAATTCTTGCTTCCCGTTGCTCAACTTTTTCAGACGAACAGGCTTGAGCATTGCGTACTCGAGCGGTTTCCAGTCCTGCTTCCCGTTTCTCGTCTGTTTCTGAAGCTCGTGATGCCTTTTTATTTCGTGCTTGAGATTTATATCAACCAATCGCTTGTCGTTTGGGTGGTTTGGGTGGTTGCTAGTAACAGATCCATCTTTCAACTCTCGCTATTCCTACTATATCCCCCATCATTGTGGGATCAAACCTGACAGTACCACCACTAATCTTTGGGAGGTATTCGATGGTTCGGCCAAAACACACTTGAGAACTTCTCTAAATAATCAACTCCTAACTGGAACCAAACTTCAAAGGGACATTAAAGCAGTTTTTCTTCGTTTTCATCCACGTACATTTGTTTTTACTGCTGACATCAAACAGATGTATCAAAAAATACAAGTCCACCCTGAAAATTACGACTACCAACTGATTTTTTAGAAGTTCAACGACAGTGATTCTATTAAAGTGTATCGCCTGACCACTGTGACCTATGGAGTGTCATCATCCCCTTATTTCACCATTCGTACACTACAATAACTAGCTGATGATGAAAATACTCAATTTCCAGATGCCTCAATGGTGGTGCTCTTGGACCTATATTATGTAGATGACGTGTGCTGAGGTGCCAAATCCCCGGAAAATGCACTGGCCCTCAAGCAAGAACTTGTACAGCTTTTGAAGGCAGCTGGCTTTCAACTCGAAAAGTTTACAGGTAACCCACCCATTACTTCTATAAGGACTGCTCCCAGAGGATATACAAGTATCCCGATTGTCACAATATTTTGATGATAATTCAGCAGTAAGTTTCCTGTTATGCAATGTAATCCTAGTTCAGACACCTTTTCATACAACGTTAAGCTTACCTTGAAAACATCTCCTAGCAAATAATTCTCTTAGATATTGTAAAAATATTTGAGCAACTTGACTGGCTTTATCCTATAATTTTGTTTGCTGAATATCTTATCCAACTCTTATGGATCAAGAGCGGTGACTAGGATTCTCCCCTATCCCCTTAAGTGGCTGAAAAGTTTAAAAATGAAATCGTCTCATTGCTGAACTTCCTTTTGTTTCCAACATCTCAATCGGCTGATGTCTGGTCTCTGAAGATGCAGATTGTAGCTTAGAGCTTCATGGCTTTTCCAATAACTATGAAACTGGCTATACAACTGTTGTATACCTCAAAGGTATTCCAAGATTTGATACAGTAAAAGTGTTGCTCTAATTAACTAAATAAAAAGTAACACCTATAAAACGAGTGTCACTTCATCGCTTGGAACTATGTGCGACGTTACTCTTGGCACACATATTGCATTTGTTATTTGAAATCTACTCATTCTCAAACCATGTAAGGGTATATACATGGACGGACTCTACAATCAGACTAGCATGGATCCAATCGTCATCCCACCTTTGGAAAACATTTGTTTCTAATCGTGTGAGTAACATCTAAAACTGCATTTCTCCAGAATGGTGAGAATATACACCTTCAGATCACAACCCCCTTGATTGTGCATCTCGTGGATTGTTTTGTTCTTAGTATGTTGAACAGTCACTCTCTTGGGCGGGACCTTTGTGGATAAAAGGGATTCAAATAATATGCCATAGCTTTATGAAACCTATATTAGTCTAGTTGAGCAATATTAAGAACGTAATATCTTAATTATGCACTCAATTACCCCAGACACCAAGGCTTTGGAGTTGTTGGATAAGTTTTCATCGTTATTAAAAATAGGGCGCATTAGAGCTTATTGTTTTCATTTTGTTCAACCGCCCTGTATATGTCGCACCCGCTAGACCTTTCTAGCTTGAAAAACTTCACAAGGCTTTGTTATTTTGGGTAAAACAAACCCAACAAATCGAATTTGTGAATTACTTTGCTCGTATTGTAAAAAAAATCTTGTTCGTCTGTGGTACAAAAGCTCAATATCTTTCACGATTCTACTAGTAATTTTAGAGTTGGTAGCCGCCTTCAGCTCTCCAATAAACTTTTTGAGGAAAAACGCCCTATCTTACTCACAAAGTGTAGTCATCTGGTGACACTCTTAAACAACCAACATCATCTTGATCATTTCCATCCAGGACCTAACAATTTGCAATCCTTTCTTCGGCGCGAGTTCTTGATCCTTGTGGCATGAAACGTTATCAGACTGCAGCTAAACAATTGCCTAGAGCGTTTCAAATTTCATCCAAATTCGTTGACACTATCCATGGGAAGTCTCCCGGCTGCTCGAGTTTGTCAAGCCAAGCCCTTTTTTTTAAGACCGGTGTCGATGATATGGGTCCATTCATCATCACAATAGCTCGAGTGTGCAAACCTAGAACCTATTTGGCTTATATTTTTTTGTATATTTTCTACAAGGCTATTCATATAGAACTGACGTCAGACCTACCAAGTTAAGTATTTCGTGTTTCTTTTCGTAATTTTGTTGCACGCCGAGGACATTGCTCAGATTTGTTCAGTGACTGTAGAACTGATTTTGTTGATGTTATTCAACAGATTATTACTCTTCAACGGTTTCTTACCGATTATAACAACCATGAAGTCTTTATTAGAGAGTATAATGACCAGAATATCACCTGGCACTTTAATCTACCTGCGGTTCCTAATTTTGGAGAACTTTGGGATGCAGGAATACGATCAGTGATGTCCTTGCTTGCAAAAAGCATTGGCAGTTGGCATTAAGATCCTAACCTATGAATATATTTACAAGGTCTTGACCTAATTCAAAGTTACTCTCAACTGTGGTCACTATTTGCATTGTCAGTAGGCTCCAGCAACTTGTCATATTTAACACCAAGTTATTTCTTAATCTTGGGACCTCTGCAGATACTACTAGAACATGATGTCACCATCAAAACAATAAATCGTCTGACGAGGTGGAGACTGCTTCAGAAAATTCCCAAGTCCATTTGAAAGTAGTGGTACCACAATTATATCCATCAATTCCAGCCCGAATACAAGTGGACCCATCCCAAGGCAGGAGGTTGGTTTAATCCTCATCAAGGACGTGAAATTATGTTCTGGCCCTGATGCCATAGTGCGTGTCGTTCAAGTCCGTAGCACACAAGATGCCCTTACAAGGCCGGTGGTTAAATGGTCTCTCCTCACCACAAATTAATTTTAAGTATGAGTATTTCAAGAGGGGCGGGATATTTTGTGCGTGCATATTTATATTTTGTTTTTATTTTGTATCATTGGAGCTTTGTGTATTTCTTTGTGTTAAGGCACCAAAATCTGTATGTTTGGTAGTTATTTTGGGTGTGTGCATATTTTTACCTTTATTTACCCCACTCGTCATTGGCATCTCAGTTGGCGAGCATTGAGACAACGTCGTATCTTCATCCTTGTCTTTTATCAGAGTCCATCAGTTGACGTATACACTTTTAATATGTTGGTATAAAGACATTTCAAACAATGCCAGATGACATGTTCGCCTATATTTATATTTCACAAAGATTATATTAAAAAAAACGTGTGCGCACGTGTTCATTGTGACAGCCAAAGCACTATACAGTCCACTTAAACACCGAACAGTATGTAATAATGTAATGAAGTGTAATATTTTTATCTATTATGGTATGTATGTTGTCTGTATATATGCATATTTGTATGTATATGTTTGTTTGCACGTGCTATGAATAGATAGATTGATATATATATATTATATATATATATATATAATTTGATGTTTTACTGTGGTCTGAGGTACGACGCATAGCACAGACCCCTTAATTCGTTTTAAACTGTGGGCTGATGTTTAAAGCAAAAGGGAACAAGTGTTTGCGTCTCTACGATTGCAAGCTATAAGTTTAGATACACGGTACATTGGGTGTAGAGAGTTGGTGAAGTACACCAACGTTTGTACCATGTTATTCCCCTGGAGGACGAATAGGAATACCTTTATATCTTAATATTTTTGGACTCAAAAGCGTGGGAAGATGTTTTGAAGAAGGGGGGAAATGTGGTATAGCCTAGGTGGGTTTACAAGACGTAACAATGTTAATCAATGAGTTTATCATTTCATGTAATTTACAGTTATGAGTTCAAGTTGGTGGCTGTATGGTGGACTTTAAAGGGTTAGTAAGGAGGTGGGGATGAGGAAAAGGGGTGAATTCGTTGTTGGGGGACGGAGTTAGAGGGTAAGGGAGGGGTATATAGTGCTGTAGTTTTTTTATGGTCATGCTAAGAATAGAACCTGGGCTCCGAATAGGGAAAGATACTGAAGAAGCGTGGGGAAAGGCAGATATGTATGGATAGAGCATAAGGATCCCGTAAAGTTGAGAGAAGGATAAGTATGGACTAAAGGAGGGTAAAGGGGAAGGGCTGGAGCACAAGTCTGCAAGGGTAAGGAGAGGATAGGTACTGACCGTAGGAGTACAGAGAAGGAGGTCTGAAGCACGCAGTGTCTAGAATGTAGGCTAAGAGGAGAGAGGCGATACTGGTACTCAAATATTTTAGCCCTAGTGCCCGTGAGCCAATGAAACGTCAGGAAACTATTAGCCTTGAAGTTGGTCGCCTTTGATACGCCAAAGAACTAGTAATGTTGCGCTATGGTAATTAGTGGACGCAAGACTAGCAGCATTGATACTCCAGGGTAATTGGTAGGACTGACCGCTGGCATAGTAGCTAAGCTTATAAGTCATGGACAATGTAATTTTTCTCCTTTTTCTGTCCAAGAAGTAATTAATTCTCTCTACTCACATTTTTATTTGATTTAAACTCATTTTTATATAGCAAAAAATAACGTTTCTCATTAAAAGTCAGCTTTAAACCAAAATAGCAAAGGTAATTATTATATAAATACAATTTAGTGTATATTTATTTTTAAACAACGTAGCTTCAAGAATAATCTATTTTACAGAAGAACTAAGGTAAGCATAAATATGTGCACCCCAGGCTGAGGCTAATCAAGAGCTTCAACAACACAACCAAAGGAATCACATGATGGAAGCCATTAAGCCATAAGATTTTTATCTCTGGGATACTTATTGAAAGAGTTGGAATGTGGAAGACATGAACTCTCAGGAACATACAATACAACTTTCCGAAATGTATCACTACATAGCTAACGCGAAACCCGCAGATTCAAACATAGAAGTAATCGGATTGCACAGAGTAAGAAGCTGCGATTAAGTGTCAAGAGAGCTCTTCACATCGTCTAATGTAGACAGCTTTGTCGAATAATTCCGCAGCTATCGGGTACCTCTTCTCTTGGTTGTCCTAAACGCTCACCGACTTTCGAGCCAGTTGCGGCCCCTTAGAAACGACAAATACGACCATATTCATCTCATAATCTTTGAATTGTTCAGATAGATTGGATATTCAAATGGAACGTTGAAACCGTGTACCCAATAGAACCATCCAAATTTGTAAGTACGTATGGTGAATATCAGCAGTTACTACAAAACGAAACAATCTAAAATAAAGTAATACTTCTGCTATGTCTGCTCGCAACTTTGGGTCTACAGACAACAATTATTGATTCGGAGCGTATTAAGAGATACTCGTTCATGAGATCAAAGTATAAATTATGTACTTCACGAGTTTTGATAAGCGTAGGCTCCAGAAATAAAAACTTGCTGACAGCACTCGCCTTTGTGGTACCAAGGAGAGCGGCAGATTGACTGAAAAAAGACGTACTGTGAATCTACTGTCATCACCTCGTGTATATGTTTCCAAGAAGAAACTTTCACACTGAACGATCTTAGGACGAGATATGTCTTGCTGTGGAACATCTTCTAGCCTTCAAAATATTTATGCTTGAGGGTCTAGAGATGTCTGAGTAAATAAACAAACAATCGACAAAGTTACAGTGGTGGCAGCTCTGCCCATAATGATATGTCGAAGAGGGGTTCCAAGAGCCACAGCTGTCCCAAGGGGATCTAGACACTTTTTAATACTATCCTAATGATAAGCGGTCATAATTCAGATCTAATAAACAAATCGACTTCTTGCGGTTCATACAATTTTTCATCAGCGCTAAATTGTCGCAAGCACAATTTGACTATACATAACCCCAACGATAATCAATATTAATTTTGTGGAAGTAGGACAAAAGTAGAGGGTGTGACTGGCCTGTAACCAGAGCTCACATGCACTTACGGAATATTTATCTCTACGAGTAGCGGTAGAGCAGTCAGCATCAGAAGCGGGAGCTCCATGTACTATAAAAGAATGCTTGTGTCCTGTTTCTTAAGAAAATTGACCTTTTCATAATTTGTTTTAAAATTGTAAGTGGGTGTTCAGGAGGTATCAACATTCACCAAATTTTCAAATTTTGGAATAGTTTCGGAACTTTGGGTTTTTACAAATGCTCTAACAGTTGTGGATGTATAGTTTATTTAAATCTACATACAAAATCAGGATGTCAGTTAGATCCAGAATTGTTAGTTGTTGAAGTACGATAAAAAGCACAAAAAAACCTCCAAGAAGGAACTACGAGATTTTTCTGACTTACATTAATTGTTTTAAATTGCATGGTTTTATCAAGGTAGATGACAGATAGAGTCCGTTTATACTCATACTTATCTGTTAAACCTTTTTAGAACAATGCATTTAGCTAGACCTTGTAAGCTAGTAACCAGTAGCAGTCTGCTTTTTAGCTAATTTCTTGCTTAACTCATAAGTTAAATTAATTCGAGCAAATATTGTTTCTTTTGGATTTGATTTTTAATTACTATGATATTTAGTAGTCATAATTGCGGTGAGGGTGAAAACGATCTGAATCAATGAAAAAACAATGCCCTTATGACTATGAGTGGTGGTATGAAAAAATTAATAATATGTGGTTTTAATTAATGATTTGAAACGGTACGATCGTACGAATGACGCTTCCCCACTCATACTAAGTAAACACGCGTTATTATCGAAGAGCACGTTCTAGAACCCTCTATAGCCCAGGATTGTCAAAATATTCTAGATTGTTTAATGAATAACCCAAAGAAATCATTATATCAATCTTGCCCAGCTGACCAAAATCATGGGGACGCAGTTGCGACAGTAAAAAATAAATTGAGGACCACCCTTGAATAACCAAGTGAACAAATATACAATACAAAGAAAAGCAATGTTGTTACAAAAGCTCAATCTAGCTGTTGCTCCCGGCTCACGGTGTGGATTCTTCTTGAATATAAATATAAAATTTGCTTGGGTAGAGTTTTTTTTAAGTATTGATGGGTCTGGATAATAGAATGATATGGCCATGAGCTGAAGACTTCAATGTTTGCAAGAGACAGCGAATATTGAAGCTTAACGTAAATAAGATCTTAGTTTAAAGAATTGCGTGGTTCATCGGAAGATTCTTTTACTTTGGGCACAATGGTCGTACCTCCAGCCGATATGATTGTCGAGAGTGCACATATACAGATCTAATGAAACATATATAAATCTAATGATTAATGATTCATAATTTATACTAATGTTCAGTACGACAAGAAAAATTTAGTTAAAACACGAGCACAATTGATACTAAGGCACACTTTTATGCTTTATTATACTTCGAAACCATTATTTCATTGTATTCAAATGGAACTGCCACACACCGGTTAGTCAAAAATCAAAAGCGCTTTAAAGCGGATTAAAGCAAATTGTGTTGGCATCATTCAAAAAGTAAAATCACCATAAAGCAAAACAAAGCATAACAAAGCTCACATAGTCATGCTTCAGACCTAAGCACGGGGCGGTGTTTCGAAGGAAAACATTTCTGTCTGCGCATGCTCCAGCCCTCTCAACAGTGTACAATCTTGGTCTCAATACGTGCACGGCCAGTATTACTGATTGACTGGGACAGGTAAAGTTAGAAAAAAAAATTCATCCCTTTGCAGTCCATTCATAAACAACTTTATAGTAATATCGTCCATTCTCTTCATGTTTATCAGGTGCACCCAATAACTTCTCTCAGGAAGTTGTTCAAAATCCAACAACCACAGTGACGTCCTCATCAAACATTGTACCGCTACGGAGTGTGGGGAAAGACTGCAGTGTCCCTTCCCTCCAATGCTTTGTTTTGCTGTGCATTTTTTTTTTTGTTTTTGTAAAAAAATGTGTTTATCCAATTCAAATTGGTTTAAAGTAAAAAGTTTTGCTCAGAAGCAAAGAAGTTTTACTTTAAGGCAAAACCGATTTTGCTTTGTTTCGCTGGGTTTTTTTAGTGTGCGCCCAGCCTCACGCGTACGAAAAATACTGGTTATATCGACACAAAACTAAACGACGGGTGATCTTCTCCAATGATGAAATTCAATACAAAGCTCGATGCCAACTGACCGCTCTACATGAGTGGTTGAATGCAAAGTACAAGAGTGAGGGATGGGGGAGGGGGGGACAAACCACACTTACGCAACAACCCTCTCTAGTGGCACCTTCCATAATGGCTCGTCTACACAGAGTCATACACGCTTGTCAGGAGTCGGAGTGGTAACATTTCGGTTGTCGTGTCGTATTGTGGTTCCTTGCTACAAAATGGACTGTCTACAATGAAATGACGTAGCACGTAATTTCATCCAATAGGAATTAAGAAAAAATTAGCAGTCGAAAAATTAATTATATATATATATACACAAGACTGTTACAGTTTATACAACTATATAGGTAGAACTGTTTTCAATACAATTATTTTCTGTCGTAAAAAGGAGGATAATTACTGACAGACTCAATAAGTATATTGTCGAAATCCATTTTACACTAGTGTTTAACGAGCCAAGTCAATTAAAAAAGAGGCAAAGAGTATACATATACCAGCATGGACTACGAATTCATAATCAAAGTCATAATACTAATATTTTCAAATAACTAAAGCATACATATGTTTAAACCACAATTGCTCTTAATTAAAAAGTGCAATATAATATTTATATAGATTTCCATGAAATAGGCTACTATCCTGGATTAAATAAATATTCACTTTAACTGATTTTTTTTGTGAAACCATATTTGTTTTTGATTGGCCAAACGCAAGGTGTCGCAACGCTAGAGATGGACTACATTCATCTCCTTCCAACAAGCTATTCCGACAATTCCAACTTACTAATGCGATTGTGACATTCAATATAGACAATCAAAATTACGACTCCGACAAGACTCGATGGAGATCAGCCATTACTAATAAGATAGCCACAATAGCTGCCATGTTTGATTGACTTGACTATCTGATAAAATCTATGGTCAAGTGATAAGATATTTTGATCCTTACTTAACTTTGTTACAATCCAAACTTTCATTGATCTAGGATCAAGCTGATTGGCAATCCGGTGTTTGAATAATCAATACGATGTTTGTAAACCCAGTACTTAGTTTATTACTATTATGAAAAGAAAAAAGTAACTCCCCTATATAAAACAATAAAATCAATGCAATATTTTTTTCTAAACGCTTGAAACTTATTTTTCGC
Source organism: Timema bartmani (assembly GCA_902151455.1). Classification (NCBI taxonomy): domain Eukaryota; kingdom Metazoa; phylum Arthropoda; class Insecta; order Phasmatodea; family Timematidae; genus Timema; species Timema bartmani. The sequence goes on along the minus strand of CABFWB010001737.1, from coordinate 63,153 downwards.
AACAATATATATTTTCAGAACCATGTCTTAACCTGTTCAGGCTATGCGTATAACAATGATGCTAATGTCGCAATGATTGTGCTAGTGTCAATCTTTAAATCATATGTCAAAGAACTATGTTCATAATATTGTTGACAAATGTATATCCGTAACCCCTGCTCTCTCGGTGTTTTGGTTCCATTTAATTTGATAAAAAAAGTTAACATATATATTATATGTACTGCACATATTTGGTGAGTAAATTTGGTAATTGATCGATATCGAAGAAAGAGTATGGATATAATATATCAACCTCTCACGCCACAGAATTCTTCATGTCAAATGCTAAAATATCACATTCTTGAAGATTGTATTTGTAGGAAGTTTATAAAAATAAGAATGAGGTATCAATGTCTAACGATCCATCAAAGGGTTCGCGGGCCGCACCAAATCATGCATAGGGCCATGAGTTTGACACGTCTGGTCTAAGGTATCATTCTCACCATAGATTGTATTTCTGATAACTGGAAGATCAGGGTTCAAACTCCGGTCGGGTGCGCTTAGGGTGGTTTTCCTAAATAGTTTTCCAATCATTTCCACGCAAATGGGAATAGTGTTCCACTAAATCAATTTTTTCTCAAGCACCATGTCTTACTACTAATTTGGGTTGTACACTTATATAATAGTTACACTAATGTGTTAGGGATGAGCACGATTGAATTTAGAGGATGTGCATCCACATAAGCGTGGAGGGAGAGTGGAGAACCCTTTTGTATGAACCACCTCCATCAAAACCAACCGGGATTCTAACCCCAATCTCCCCGTAACCGATATTGTTAAAGTGACGCCTTAGACCAATGGTCCCCAAACTAAGGCCCACGGGCTGGATCAAGCCCATGTATAGGGTTTTTCCGGCCTGTGAACGCTTTGACAAAAGTAAATTCAAAAAATAAATAATAAAATTGTTTTAATGATTAATGCCGAAATGATGGTGCGCATATATTCAGTACGAAAAATAAATACATACATAAATGCATACATACGTACGTACATACAAACATACACACATACATACGTACATACATACGTATATACCTACATACATACAATTAAGGTTGTAGCCAGTATTAAATTTTGGAGGAGAAGGAGCGCAAGAGGGGGCTGGAGGGAGTTTTTTTAAGGGGCTTCCTAGAATCTTCTCCAATAAAAGGTAAACACTGGGATGACTCTAGAAGCTATTTGAAATGGTATTTTCTTGGCCAATTTTCGAAAACCAGAGGTCTCTAGAAGCTATTTGGAGCAGTCCTCACATAGAAAATCTTTGAAAATTAGATTTTTCTAGAAGTTATTTTGAGTGGAGTTCGCTTGTCAATTTTTTGAAAACTAGATGCCTCTAAAGCTATTTGGAATAATCTTCGCTTGGCCAATTTTTTGAAATTAGATAGCTCTAGAAGCTATTTGGAGTGGTCTTCCCTTGGCAAATTGTTGAAATTAGTTGCCTATTAGACTAAAAAATGTAGATTAAATTCATTTAACATACCTTCAGTGCTGAACTACCCCCCCTCCCTCCGGGTGCGCCACTGATCACACAGAGAGAACAGATTGAGGACGATAATTTAGAGATTACTGCGAACAACATATAATTTAACTTGGTTAATGAGTTAAAATATCTATGAACAATTTTAACTAGCAATAATGATATTAGAGCGGAAATTAGGAAAAAGAATACAGTCATGAAATATATTATATCACTCATTCAGTACATTGTTTGCCTCTCACCTGCTGTCAAGGAATTTAGAACTAAGAACATACAAATCAATAGTTTTTCCGGTTGTTCTTAACGCTTGTGAAACATGGTCTCTTACTTTTTAAGACGAAAATAAATTTTGGGTGCTCTAAAACCAGATAATAAGGAAGGTATTTGGTTCGAAAATGGATGAGGTTACTAGGGAGTTGAGTTTATATAATGATTAGTTACTTACCCTGTACTATTTACAAGATATAGTTAAGATAATCAAGTCGCGTACATTACAGTGGACAGGACATGCATCGCAAATGGAGGAATTTGGAACCATGTTCAGGGTGTTAACTGTAAAACCAATAGGAAGAAAAAATAATTGGCTGGGGTCCCCAATTATTTTTGATGGAGGTCCATTTTAAAATTTCGACATACTTCCGTGGTGCAGCAAAACTTTAACATTGACTCAAGTGAAAGCTCTATAGGACGATACTAATTCAAAACGTGATTTTCTTTCATTCTAGTTATTTTACTTATTTATTATTGCTGACCCGCCTCGGTGGCGTAGTTGGCTAACGCGCTAGTCGTGTTGAGCTTGACTGCCGAGGATGGGGAGATTGAGGTTCGAATCTCGGTCGGGTTAACTGGGGTGGCTTTTCCTACATGGTTTTCCACTCTCCCTCCACGCAAATGCAGGTTCAATTCCTCTAAATTCAACCTTCCCAATTCCTAATCCATTAGTGTAATTAGTACTTAAGCGTATAACCCAAACGGGTAGTAAGACGAGGTGCTAAATAATAATAATAATAATAATAATAATAATATTGCTAGCCTTCCATGTCTACTACCCTCTAATCACCAAAATATCATCATTTCTTCTGTTTATCGTCATTTCGTTAAGGTCCTTAAAAATGTCTCTGCGATCCGGATGCGGACTGCGATCCACCATTTGGTGACCACTGACCTAGACGAAGGTGGGAGGATAACATTCAAATTGACCTGAAAGGAATAGTGTGTAATGAGGCAGATTGGGTATAGCTAGCTCAAGATAGGTATAAGTGGCCTACTTTTGTAAGTTCAGCAGTGAACTTGTGAGATCTTAATGCCATAGAGTAAGTAATTAAATGTAGATGCTATTAAAGCTTTTAACTGATATTTTACTGTACACTTTTTTATGGTCCATGATCATGCCACGACTTATTTAAAGGGAAGTTTTTATTTTGGCCTTGATAAGTAATTCATGAAAGGACTAGAGTGAATTCAATTCATAAGTCCAAAATATATATTAAAAAGTATCAAGTAGTAAATTTCACTTAATACCAGGGGTTTTCTTTTTATTAATACCTTCTGTATTTGCAAAATTTATTGTAAACCAGAAAAAAAAAAAAGTTTTATTATTTAAGTACAAAACTAATTTTAGTTTGATCCTCAATACGTAACCAAAGATTTGAATGAAGAGTTTTTTTTTTTTTAATAATGCTATTGAATGTCTTGCGAAAGAATGTTTGTAGTTGTCATGTGAAATGTTTAACTTTAAAAACTAGACTAATAGGTTATATAGAAACTAAATAGTGAACGTTTTGCTCTGGGAGACAATGTGTATACAATTAATTATTCAGCATATTAAGGTCATAATTTTCAACACGTAGAACCTGAGACGGGTCTTTGATGGTTCAATCATACAACGTTAGATATATATTTACAATGTAGGTATAGTATTTACTAAATTAAACTGTGGTTTGTACACAGGATGAAACGCATTGTAAATAGTAATTCAAATTTAAAATATAATGTAAATAATATGATTTTTAGTTCCAAAGTGTTTTAGTTATTATCTTTATAACTCCAACATCTGTTAAAGTTTATTTAATGTAGGTTAATCTTTATACACGTAGTTAGTATTATGCTTTATATATGGCCTATTAAAAAAATGATACTACCAAAAATTGTTTCAAATGAGATAGAAAATTTTTCCAATACTGTATTAATTTGTATCGCATTAGAGTATATGCTTCATTTCTAAGGCTTTCATTACTGAAGATTAATATCAGAAAATTTTGATAACGTATTTTAATTTATTAGTTTATGTCATATAATATATGTTCATTTCTTTTAATCACTATCCACAGACTTATACAGCCTATTATTATAAAACACTATTATTAAAATATTGCTTTTAGTTTTAAACACTAATGCAGTCCATCTATTATATTATATAATTATATTACATGGGAGTTTGAAACTCTAGTGAAGGTTTATTTCCATCAGGGTAGGTACACTTTCACTGAAGTTTTCGTTGAATGCTGAAAAAATACTGATGAGCATTCACTAAAGAAGATGGACATTCTCAAGCCCTCCAGCTGAAGCTTGGCTATTCCGTAAAGTATTTCTAAGACAAAATTAATTCTTAGTGAGAGGGTAGGCCAGGTTAGGGAAATCGTGATGCAAGGTAGTAGTGCCCAATCCACCTTGGGAGGGAAATCATGGCGCAAAGTAACAGGAGCCAATCCACCTTGGGAGGGAAATCATGGCGCAAAGTAACAGGACCCAATCCACCTTGGGAGGGAAATCATAGCGCAAAGTAACAGGACCCAATCCACCTTGGGAGGGAAATCATGGCGCAAAGTAACAGGACCCAATCCACCTTGGGAGGGAAATCATGGCGCAAAGTAACAGGACCCAATCCACCTTGGGAGAGAAATCATGGCGCAAAGTAACAGGACCCAATCCACCCTGAGAGGAAAATCGTGGTGCAAGGTAACCGTGCCCAGTCCACCCTAGGAGGCAAATCGTGTTGCAAGGTAACAGTGCCCAAAACATCTTGGAGGGACAATTTTTGGTTGTAGCCTGGGGTCTAAAGCAGCAATCAGTTCACCTGCGCCTGAATATTATTAAGGATTTGAAGACTTGAAGATACTAATTGCTCATTCCTAGTTTACACTTATCTTTGTCCGTGAAGGTCAACTTCACTAGTGAGCGTTGGTTTTTATTATTCATCTTAAAGTTTCTCTACTGATTTCAATGGAAGTAAACCCTCCCTAGGGAATGTCAACCAGTGACATTCAAAACTTTCATGTAGTATAATAATTATATGCATAGTTCCACACTATTTATTTTCTTTTTTTACAAATATAATTGAGAACTTTCATTTTACTTTCTAAGAATCCAATGTATATTCATCCCAACACATTGATGGGAGAAAGTTGACTTATATATTCATTATTATTTTTGACACGATTATATACTAGTTTTTTTTTTTATTATTTGAGGTATTTAACGTAAACCTTATGAACTGAGTGATTATATTAGTACACGACTTATAAACTACCTTAACCCTAGAACAGAAACAATATATAGCCCCCAGTAGTTAATTCATCACTGTGAAAGGTAAAAAGTGATAATTTTTTTAATGGTATTTTTTTCAGACATATTAGGAATTGAATCTGGGACTTTTAGATAAGTGGGCAGACACGCTATCGACTGAGCTAAGGTGTAGGACTAGATATTAGTGACTTAAGCTCTAGAAACTAGGCTGGTGTTTTATTCTAAGTACATGCGCATTAGCGTGGAACGGGGCTAGAAAAAACTTAGTTATTGGTCAAATATGGTAAGCCACAAGTGCACTCAGCTGAGATATTAAGCTCATCACCACCCACTTATCAATGTGTTAAGCCGCTCTATTGAGGGCTTGATGCCTTAGAACGTGTGACCAGCGGTGCGGTTGACAGGTTTCCCTGGTATGATAGATCAAAGTTGGGTTTCTAGACACGTGTAGTGAAAATAATAGTTCAGACCCTATATTAGTGAACACAGAAGGGAGTTCCTTACTAAGAGAGTTATAGTGTCTAAAAAAATTTCAATAAGTTGTAAAATTCAATTGAAACCAAAGTTAGGAAATAATAATAATATAACCTATATATTATTTCTGTTGTCAACATCCCTTTTTATCAACTAATACAAAGCCTATAGCGATGAATAAGGTATAAGTGGATAGGATTTTTTTACCGACTTCTGACATAGAATACTCAGTTTACGTTAAAACACATTGTTTGTTTAAAATTTAAGTTAAAAGAAAAATCTAACAATATTTTTGTATTAATTACCTAAAATGACAAACAAAAAATTCAAATTGATTGCATTCTGACATAAAATATTTTATACAAAGAGGTATTGTAAATTATAAATACGTTCACATTAATAAACTCTCTTTGCTATTTTGTGTACACACTTCGCTGGGTATTTAATTTCAACTACCCAACAAAATACTAAATCTTTTTTTGGGGGGGGGG